>JAVJIF010018570.1:0-79831 GCA_038442645.1 Agave tequilana
AAGTGATAGTTGAAAGGAATTAATTTATGCTGATGTAGATGAGACTGTAGTGAATAAAATTTCGAAGTTAAGTTTTTTTTTCTAATTATGAAGCATAGTAGGTGGCTGTAGTGAAAATTTTCTTATATTTTTACTATTTCCTTATATTTTTTTATTTATTTTTACTTTATTTTCCTCTTTCTTTCTTTTATTTTTCTATATTTTTCACCTTTATTCTTAATTACTCTTTTGTTTCCATCTAGATTTTTTATTACATTTTACTTTTTATTTTTCTTCATATTGTTTATGTTTTTTCAATTTATTCTACATATATTTATATTTCTTTCTTCATTTTTTTTGTTCATTTATTTTTTTAGTTTATTTTTTAATTTGTTTTCTGATCCTAGAGATTCTATTCTTTTTTTTTTAAAATATATTTATTTTTTATATTATTCTATTTTAAATTATTTTTATTTTCTTCTAGTTTTTTATTTCTCTCTTATTCTTTCACAACTTTTATTTAGAATTTTATTTTCCTTTTTAATTTTAATTTTTTCATAAATTTTCATTTTTATTTTTATTCTTTTTCTAATTCCTTTTTTTATTTTTCTCTTCCTTTTAAAAATTTTTCTTCTTTTTTCTTTCCTTTTTTCTTTATTTTCATGGAAAATTAATTTATTCTTATATTTTCATTGAAAATCCATATATCTTATGTTGAATTAATAATTATAAATCTTTCTAAATAAATAATTCAAAGAAAATATAAAATAGATTTTTATGTCAAATTAGGGATTACTAAAAGTAAAAAAAGAATATTTTCACGTGCATGACACGTGCACTTTTTAGTACTCCTAAAAGCAAATAATATAAATCACGTTCATGATTTTTATCCCCTTTATTTTGTTCTACCAACTATTTTTCCCTATCATTAATTTTTTTAATACTAAAAAAGTGCATGTGCCATGCACGTGAAGGTTTTATTTGATGGAGATCATAATTAGGAATAATTATTATGTTATTTATTTTATTAGATGTTATTTAATTTTAGGTAATTAGAGTTTCTTTATTATTAAGTTTTGTTTAGTTTTCTAGTTTGTGTTAAATGCCTATCTGCAAATAGGCCTCTTTGTTTTCATTGTGGAGAAAACTGTTTTATGAAAATACAAATTATTAGACTTCCTCTCTCTAATTACTCTTTTTCCTCTCTAATTCTTTCCTACCTCTCCAAAAATCTCTCTTCTTCTATTTTTTCTCCTCTTTTTTTTTCTCTCTCTAATTCTATATTAATTGGTATCAGAGCCTCGTTCGTTTCCTCTGCCTTCAGCCTAAAAAAAATTTCTCCACTTAAATTCTCAACAAAAAAAGAATAATCGTTGCACGTCATGGCTACTGCCCTCCACCTCCCTCCATCACTGCCATGAGTCACCAGCAGACTGTAAAATCACCTAGAGGGGGGTGAATAGGTGATGGCTAATCTAATGGTCACTTAATGTCAAATGATGCGGAATTAAAAACAATTATGATCAAATTAAACTTTTACACTAAACACCACGTATAACACAAGAGTGTTGCCGAATTCCCCGTGAAGGGCTCTGGACAAACTCCTCTAGATTCCCTTGAATGGGTTGAGGTGCCGCGTTGGCTCTCTTGGTTGAATACAAGTGTTAGCAACAATCCCGAGCAAGTATATCATTATGAGCACACTATATCAAGCATGTAAATGATAAAGACAATAATTGAATGCAAGGTATAAAAGAGACAGAGAGAGAGAGAGAGAGAGAGAAGAGAGAGAGAGAGAGAGAGGAGATAGATGAGAGAGTGAGCAGCGATCGCAAACACGAAGGGTTTGTTTCGAGGTTCGAGCACACTTGCTCTACATCCCCGCCTTCGACACACGAAGGATTTCCACTATGCAAGATCCCAATGGATCTCTCCCCGGTGCCGCAACACCTACAAGCCCTCGGACTCCCTAGTCCCGTACACACGCAAGCCCCACAAGCTTGCGAGGCCGCACCTCGAACCAAAGAGTTCACAACCAACTCCACACCACCACGAGCACACTTGCCCGTCTCCTCAAAGTACAAGAATGAAATCTTTTTGTGATCTAAACACTTGATCACCAAATGAAAACTCTCACAACACAATCCTATGGATAAATAGACAATGGATAGCTCAAGTGATTGTGAGAAAGCAAGGAAAGAAGCTATGGTGAAAACTCAAGAAATTCACTTTTACACACTCTTAATAAAAACTCCCTTTTAGATGGGAAGTATTTGCTCTCAAATTTTGTGGAGAAAACCTCTGAAATGAATAAGAAAAACTGGCTCTAAGAGTCTCCTCAATCTTAGAAGAAAACAATGACCAAACCCCTTATTATATAGGCCAGAAAAATATAGCCGTTGGGGTCTGTCAGACCTGCCGGTCGACCGCCCCGGTCGACCGCCAACGGTCGAAAATCCGACCGTTGGAGCCTCCGGTCGACCGCCAGGGTCGACTGACCCACTGGAGCAGAGAGCAGAACTCTCTGTCGGTCGACCGATGGTCGGCCGAAATTTCCAGAGAGCAGAGCTCTCTGGAGCGGTCGACCGCCCGGTCGGCCGTTCTCCCAGTGCACGAAGGCGTGCACGTCTGTGCACGTCGGTCGACCGATCCGGTCGACCGACTTCAGCGTTAGTCGACTAGTCAGGGTAGCCAAGTCGACTATCTGAAGCCTGGAAACTATTTTCAGGGATTTTTTAAAACATAGTCTTTTGGTTCACATAAAAGTCCCATAAATACATAGAAATTCTACAAAAATAGTTTTACCAATATACTTTGATAAACAAACATGCTTGCACAAAATCAAGGCATGTTATAAAAGATTTGGACTATTTTTGTAATATGGAAATATTGGCTCAAAAGTAAAACTGTTTTTTCAAAACATGTTTTTTCAAAACTTGTTTTTCCATAACTTCACAAAATACAAAAACAGGATATTTTGAACTTATTAAAGCATAGTGTGTATGGATATAATCCACTACACAATTAAGATGAAATATCTATGTTTTTGATATTTAGCATATAACAAGGTTTTGGTAAAGGATATGTATATAAAGAAATACCAAAAACCAACATGATGTTTTTCCAAAAAGAAAGTCTTTTCTAAAACTGAAAATTCTTTTATGAAAAGACATTTAAATCAAGAGTGTGTGTGTGATATAGACTTGAGCAATCCACCAACTATTCTATCCTTTACATTTTAACTAAAACAAAAACTAAATCTTATACTTAGACACAAGTCTTCATCTTCTTGAAGTCTTCACTTGAAGGCTTCTCATCTTCTTGACTTGGTCCAAGCTTGATCCAAAAGCTCCTTGGATCACATCGTGCAAGCTCCAAATCTTGACATTTTATCCTTTGTTGAGCTATGCACCTACTAAGATCTTGATCATAAATCTGTCACTAATTAAACACAAGATCATTAGTACAATAACTTTATGAGTTGATCATCATCAAAACTAGAGTGATAGGCCTTTGGGCCAACAATTTCCCCCTTTTTGATGATGACAAAAACTCATAAAGTTATATATGCATGGATTAAAGTAAAGCTTCAAAGAAGCTCCCCCTTAACTCATGCATAGACATAAATAAATAGATATGCACATGAATATGTATGCAAATGAATGGAGATACAACAAAACAAATCTTTTCTCCTATAAATCATATATGCATAAAACACAAATTCTATAACAACTCAAAATCTTTCTCCCCTTAAGTAAGGAAACACAATCTTTCTCCCCCTTAAGTAAGGAAACACATGCATATATCTCACAAATACTTCTCCCCCTTTTTGTCAATCATCAACAAGGGGGTTAAAGCAAAGCAAATCAAAACAAAATTTTCTCCCCCTTTTTGTTCGAAACAAAGAACCAATGAAGGGGTAATCAAATCAATCAATAAGATTTATATGCGATATACATTCATGAAGAGGAAGACGCTAAGTTAACTTCCCTACACATATGCATTACATGAAAGAGGGATGATAAGCCCCAATTCACATAACACATATTATGTAATGCATAAGAGGAGATGTGAGGCTCCCCCCTTCACACGTGTATCACATAAAGAAGAGATGTCAAGCTCCTCAATACACAATACACTCAACATGAATCTATATGTAGAAGAGATGTTAAGCTCTCCTTGCATATAGGCAATACAAATCAAAAATTTTGAAATTTTTTTATTTTTATAAATAAATTTGGAATTCTCTCAATAAATCAAATTTTGAATTTTGATATCAAAGTTGAAAATGATCAATTGTAAAATAGTGATCAATAGTAAAGTAATGATCAACCAATAGTAAAATAATGATCAACCACATTGATACCAATTTGAAAACTAATGCATAAGCTTGAAAAAAATAAGATTTGAATTTAGCTTAGCATTAACAATCTTTGTGCTTAAATATGTAAATCAATTTTAGCTTAAGCACACAACAAATCATATATATGTATGAAGAAATTATATCAATAGAAAGTGATACATACATATATAGGAAAGCAAAATATGAGTATATACACAAGAATCATATTGATACCAATTGAAAATATCCAATGATACCAATTGTAAAATTAAACTTAGGTTTATACATCATATAGTCTACCACATGAAGAATTCGAACTAGTTAATTGAAAATATTTACGAACTAGTACGGAATCCTTCAATCAAAAATGGCAATAAAGCTTAATATTCCTTTAAGTGAGATAATCATCATAAATTTTGAAAACATGAAAATCATCACAAATTTTGTATAAAAGTATAAATATTTCAAGGTATATGTATGTTTTGACAACACAAGAAGCATACATACATATCTTTAAAACACAATTGAGTCCATATATATAAATTTGCATGAAAGGCAAATGACTCAAGAGGTATCCATGTATATCTTAAAGTTTGTCAAAATAAACAATACATGAAATGAAAGCACATGATCATAGCACAAATCCAAAATGAGAATACAAGTTTAAAAATGTAATGATCATCAAAACTAGGCTATACTAGCACAAATAAGCAATCAAACCCAATCATATATAGATTTATTTGTGGTCCATAATGTGTACAAGTATAAATCCTAGTGTTAACAACTACTAACATTTAAACTAATATTCAAATCATGAAGCATCACATTTTGAGAACTCAAAAGAGTTTATCCATATATTGTAAACTAGGATCATGTGTATATCATAAAAACTATTTGAAGAATAAATAACTAGAATAAATTGTTTTTAAAAACTAGTCAAAAAATCCTTCAAATACATCAAATCATATGTTTTTTCATAAATCATAACTAGATACATAAAAGTTTAAGCACTCAAGGTCTATAGAGCTCAAAATAATCTTGAAATGAAGATGTGAGTGTTAAAAGATTATGTAAATAGCATTATTATGAAAATAGTCATTTAAGCTCAAAAGATCATAAATCACATTTTTTTTTTAACAAATCAACTTAAAAATCATTTTCATAAAACAACAATCTTCATGGTATATGTATGATTTATCCAATCCTAACAATACACATACATATCCCAATATAAAAGAGTCTATTAAATGTGTTTGCATGAAAGTAAGAGACTCACGGGTATACATGTATATTTATTAGATTTGAATTAAACATGCATATACATGAAGTGGAACATAAAATTGGCAAAAACATGTGTAAAAGAGAATCATCAAAACTAGTCTATACATATGCATATAGTGAATACAAGTGAGCATGAAGTTCAATTTTATATATGAGTCAATTGTAGTTCACTAATTGTATATGTATGCATACAAGTTTGACAAATTCTACATCTAAGCATGTATATACCACATGAAGCACATTAAATCATAAGACATGAACATGCTATGAATATTATGAATGAACAAGCATAAAAAATAGGAGTTTAGAGATTGTTACCAACTCCAAGGCTCCAAATATGGTGGTTGTCCCACCAAGCTTCCTTGATAGTGATGCGTCAAAGGTGTGTCCATCAAGTCCATTGCATCCACTACCAAGGCACCAATTCTCTCACGTTTTGTGAGAGCCCTCACCTACATCAAAAGTAAAAGATGGGGGTTTTGGTACCCATATTTTCTTGGGTCCTTTGGGGTTAGCTTTATTATAAGGAACCCAGAATCTTTTATAATTAGCAAAATTTAAATTATGCTTCTTATCAAAACAAAACTTTACTAAATGGCCTTTGCGGCCACAATGTGTACATATGTACACCTTAGTATGATGCTTATGAGTGTGATTGTGATCATGATGTGCAACATAAATATGCATGATGTGTATGTGCATGAGCATGTGGAACTTGTTTCTTTGAAACAAGGATTCCAACTTAGAATGGTTAAATGCACAAGAGTTCAAAGTTGAACTCAAATTATCCATTTTATTTTTCAAATTCTTAATCTCATTAGTGGTGGTATGTAAAGCATGATGAGATAAAGAATCATTTTTCCTTTTCTTTTAAAAAACATTATCTTTTTCTTTTTCAACAAATTTCCTTTTTAAAGATTTATTTTCTTGCAAAATAATTTCCTTTTGTTTTTCCACCAAAGCAATATCATTTTTCAAGGATGTGTTCCCTTCACATAAATCATTTAATTTTGACATCAAGGAAACATTCTCCTTATTTAAAACATCTTTTTCTTTTTCTAAGCATGCGACCTTAGCTACCAATGAATCTTTTTCATTTAGCATGCAATCAAATTTCTTTTTCAAACTTTTGTTATCTTTTTCTAAGCATGCAATATTATCTCTAAATGAGTCATGCTCTTTATGCATGCAAGCAATGTTCTTTTTCAAAATTTTAATTTCTTTCTTTTCATGTCATATTTCTCAAGTAATAATTTGCAAAATGAAGTGAGCTCATCATATGACATAATATCATCTTTGGATTCAGTAGTTACCTCAAGGGGGTCATCCCCTTGGACCATATAGCATACGTTGGAGGTGTCGCTTCCAACGTCCGAATCGCTCCCGGCATAATATAGATCCTTTTCGCCAGGGAGGAGGTGTGTTCCAAGCTACAAAAGCCGAATCAACATTAGAAACCCAAGATAAATAAGCATAATTTAGGGTTGACTTTAAAGCATGAAGGGCTTTTGCATTAGCCTCAATAATTGCTATCATTAATATATGAATCTTTAATTGTAGCAAGATAGACATGAATGCCTAGGGCCTTGAGGAACATAGACATCTTAACCTTCCAAATTTGGATGTTAAGAATGTCAAAGGTGGGTGGTGACATGAAGTCCATGGTGAGGTGTGTGTACAAAAATATTGTGATTAGCCGAAAATGAGGATCTTTAACTCTAGGTTGTTAGACCCAAATCAAGAGCACTAGCTCTGATACCAATTGTAAAATCACCTAGAGGGGGGGTGAATAGGTGATGGCTAATCTAATGGTCACTTAATGCCAAATGATGCGGAATTAAAAACAATTATGACCAAATTAAATTTTTACACTAAACACCACGTATAACACAAGAGTGTTGCCGAATTCCCCGTGAAGGGCTCTGGACAAACTCCTCTAGATTCCCCTTGAATGGGTTGAGGTGCCGCGTTGGCTCTCTTGGTTGAATACAAGTGTTAGCAACAATCCCAAGCAAGTATATCAATATGAGCACACTATATCAAGCATGTAAATGATAAAGACAATAATTGAATACAAGGTATAAAAGAGACAAAGAGAGAGAGAGAGAGATAGAGTGAGCAATCGCAAACACAAAGGGTTTGTTTCGAGGTTCGAGCACACTTGCTCTACATCCCCGCCTTCGACACACGAAGGATTTCCACTATGCAAGATCCCAATGGATCTCTCCCCGGTGCCGCACACCCTACAAGCCCTCGGACTCCCTAGTCCCGTAAACACGCAAGCCCCACAAGCTTGCCGAGGCCGCACCTCGAACCAAGAGTTCACAACCGAACTCCACACCACCACGAGCACACTTGCCCGTCTCCTCAAAGTACAAGAATGAAATCTTGGTGATCTAAACACTTGATCACCAAATGAAAACTCTCACAACACAATCCTATGGATAAATAGACAATGGATAGCTCAAGTGATTGTGAGAAAGCAAGGAAAGAAGCTATGGTGAAAACTCAAGAAATTCACTTTTACACACTCTTAATAAAAACTCCCTTTTAGATGGGAAGTATTTGCTCTCAAATTTTGTGGAGAAAAACCTCTGAAATGAATAAGAAAAACTGGCTCTAAGAGTCTCCTCAATCTTGGAAGAAAACAATGACCAAACCCCTTTTTATATAGGCCAGAAAAATATAGCCGTTGGGGTCTGTCAGACCTGCCGGTCGACCGCTTCGGTCGACCGCCAACGGTCGAAAATCCGACCGTTGGAGCCTCCGGTCGACCGCCAGGGTCGACCGACCCACTGGAGCAGAGAGCAGAACTCTCTGTCGGTCGACCGGTCCGGTCGGCCGAAATTTCCAGAGAGCAGAGCTCTCTGGAGCGGTCGACCGCCCGGTCGATCGTTCTCCAGTGCACGAAGGCGTGCACGTCTGTGCACGTCGGTCGACCGATCCGGTCGACCGACTTCAGCGTTAGTCGACTAGTCAGGGTAGCCAAGTCGACTATCTGAAGCCTGGAAACTATTTTCAGGGATTTTTTAAAACATAGTCTTTTGGTTCACATAAAAGTCCCATAAATACATAGAAATTCTACAAAAATAGTTTTACCAATATACTTTGATAAACAAACATGCTTGCACAAAATCAAGCATGTTATAAAAGATTTGGACTATTTTTGTAATATGGAAATATTGGCTCAAAAGTAAAACTGTTTTTCCAAAACATGTTTTTTTTCAAAACTTGTTTTTCCATAACTTCACAAAATACAAAACAGGATATTTTGAACTTATTAAAGCATAGTGTGTATGGATATGATCCACTACACAATTAAGATGAAATATCTATGTTTTTGATATTTAGCATATAACAAGGTTTTGGTTAAAGGATATGTATATAAAGAAATACCAAAAAACAACATGATGTTTTTCCAAAAATAAAGTCTTTTCTAAAACTGAAAATTCTTTTATGAAAAGACATTTAAATCAAGAGTGTGTGTGATATAGACTTGAGCAATCCACCAACTATTCTATCCTTTACATTTTAACTAAAACAAAAATTAAATCTATACCTAGACACAAGTCTTCATCTTCTTGAAGTCTTCACTTGAAGGCCTCTCATCTTCTTGACTTGGTCCAAGCTTGATCCAAAAGCTCCTTGGATCACATCGTGCAAGCTCCAAATCTTGACATTTTATCCTTTGTTGAGCATGCACCTACTAAGATCTTGATCATAAATCTGTCACTAATTAAACACAAGATCATTAGTATAATAACTTTATGAGTTGATCATCATCAAAACTAGAGTGATAGGCCTTTGGACCAACACAGACCTGCTAAAAACGCCGGCAAACGGAGAACTCCACCACACACGTCATTCGAAGAGAAGCCCAAACTTTGTTATCACCTGTTTTTTCATCGAGGCCAACTCTTCGCCGCTATTCAGTCCTTCCTCGGCCAGTTGTCATCACTGAGCCATCTCCTGAGACCCATTGTTGCTTAAAGTTTAGAAATAAATTTTCCTAAATTGATTGTTGTGCTTTTAGAATTATTTGTTTGGCTCTTAATTAAATTAGCAAAAGATCTTAGCTTATTTTTGAGTTTGTTTTCTTACGTATTTCATCCATAGAAAAAATTCATAAATCCACAAAAAATATTTTAGCCATCATAATTTATTTTCTTTTCATCCATATTTTAATGCACTTTTACATAATCTTTTTCATTTAATTTTTTACTCTTATTATGTGCATCCTTTTGTTTATTGTTCTTATTATGTAATATAATTTAAATCTATTTCAGCATTATTTTGTCTTCCTTTTTTCACCATGATTGTTAAACAACTTGAAGAACTTTTTGCTGCCTTAGAAGCCCGTCAAATCAGACTTGAGGAACATCAAGACAAATAGATACTAAACTTGACCAAATTACTGTCTCCCTTGAATCTCTTACCACAAAATTATACAATCTCACTCAAGAATTTGTACAAAAGTGTCGCAACTCAGCAAAAGATAAATTCAATTCTACACTTACTGTTTCACAAAATAATGATCAACTCATATTTTCTAATGTCGTTCAGGTGACCACTTCTAGATTGTTACTCACCCCATCTGATTCAGTACATATAGGCACATCTAGCACTTCTCACACAGTAGTTGATGCCTATACTGACACTTATGTTGCCACTAGCCATGTTTTCCCACTAACACAATACATAATGCCCATAGCACCTCAAGTAGACCATCTAATTTGACGCATCCAGAAGTAATCACACAGATGATGAAGTTAGAAAAGTTAAGTTAGATGCTTCCAAGTTGATGGTAGGTTAAAGTCCTGCCTTTCTATATTGGTTAGATAAGATGAATAAGTTTTTTGAGTGATACAACATGTCTGATGGTTAACGTACTAGTATGGCTAGGATTAAGTTAGTGGGCAATGCAAAATATTTTTGAAAAACATTGTTCGTGATGTTGACCTTAGGCGTCGTCCATCAACTTTATCATGGGATCAAATGAGAGATATATTGAGGAAAAATATGTTCCAGCCTACTACATGGATGATTTAGTAGATCGATTCTTTAATCTTAAGCAAAACACCTCCATTGTCATTGAGTATATGTCCCAATTTGAGGCGTTGATGTTATGATGTAAGATTGATGCAGAGCAAATACTTTTTGTGTCTAGGTTTGTTAATGATCTAAGAGTAGATATCAAGTGCGAAATTAAGGTCCATCCACTTTATTTTTAGATGGTGCATATAAAAAAGCCTTAGACTATGAGAAGTATTCTCGTGTCATTCTAAGCATGTTTTCTTTTAACCGTGATACTCGTCCAAGTCACCCTAGAATCTTTTCTAGGTTTCATCCTAGTACCCAACCTATCCACCATCAGGGTTTACTCCTAGTGCCTCTTCCACTAGCTTGGCTAAGACTACAATACCTGCTTCATCTAGTGCTCGCCTTTACACCCAAATTGAGTGTCACCATTATCATGCCAAAGGTCATATAGATTTTTGTTGTTCATAACGTGCTTTGGTTATTGATTGTGAGAATGATAGCTTGCTTGATGACATTGATGAACTTCTAGTGACCCTTAGAGCCTGATTATGATGACTACTCTTTGTGATATACGAGGATGATTTCTCCTTGATGAGGATTATCTTTCAGTGATGAGATACATTTGTCCATCCTCAATGATAGTGATTCATGAAATACACTAGTACTTTTCACACTTTTGTTCCTATAAACGGAAAATCATGTAAGCTAATCATCGATGGAGGTTGTTCTATGAACGTGGTTTCTAAGTCGGCTGCTGATGGATTTGCCCTTATGATATAACCACATCCTCGTCCATTTAAGGTAGCTTGGGTAATAAAAATTTCTTACCTGTTAAGGAACGATGTCTAGTCACTCATAAGATAGGACCATATTCCGAGGACATATACTGTGGGTATTACCTATGAATGTCGCTCATCTTTTACTAGGTCATCCTTAGTTGTATGATAATATTATGAAACATTACGGTCATAATAATATATATAAATTCACACATGATAAGAAGACCAATATAAATTTGCTCATCTTTTGCTAGGTATTACCTATAAATTCTCAAGTTTCTCTACAAAAATTTAGAGCTTTCTTCTTCAAATCTCTTTCAATCTCTCACCTACACAAGCTTGAGCTTCTAAATTTCTATTATAGCTATAGGGCTTGTTCTTGAGAGAAATTTCTCTGTGATTGAAGTGTGATCACATTTTTCTTTATCGTTTGTTATAAACCTCAAGTGAAGGAGGTAATGAGAAAGTTGATCTTGCGAGATTGCATCATTGTAAGGAGTTGAGGCTCCAAGAGTGATCCAGAAAAGGATGTTGTAAGAGTTGCGGCTCCAAGTGGTGATCTTGCGGGATCATGTTGTAAGCATTTTTCAGTTTCGTGAACTGATTATAGTGCTTACATCTCTACAAGAGCTGGAGACGAGAACGTAGATCAAGTGGATCGCACCTCAAAAACAAATCTCTATGTTTGCGGAGTTTGCATTTTCTGACTCACTCTCTTTATTCTTTACTCTGATTAATATTGATAGTTTTGCATATTAATTGTGATTAAGTTTGCTTATTGATTGCTACTATTGGTCTTTAATGTGTTTTATACAAATAAATTTTTTATTCCGAATATTTTGATTAGCATCACCTATTCACCCCCATCTCAGTGATTTTCAGAAAAGAAATTAAAGAGCTTGTTGTTCTAATTTTTTGCTTGGGTTGTGTCATCTTCTTTTTTATTCAGTATGTGATGGTCTATTACCAAAGGGATCACGTCAATTATGTTAGGGTTTGTTCTCATCTCTTCAGTAATTGATTGGTTCATAAGATGATTCTGATTTGTGTTTCTTACAATGCAGGAGCGTGGAGAAGAGGTTGAAGAACGTGCTACTTTCAGTTCTTTCTTTAGTTGTATCATCTTCTTCTTTACTCAGTCTATAATATTCTTGTTAGGAATCCACGCAATAGAAAATAACAACTCCAGATAATAGTCACGAATCATACGAACAAGTAAATAAAAAAGAAAGAATCACAATTGTGGGGAGAGGAGAAAAAAAGTTAGAGGATGGAGTTTTTTAAGGGTAAGCATACGGTTGTCGACAGTCCCTTTTGCTGTCGACAGTCAGACACGGATACACCCAGATTTTGAACCATGCTATTGACAGTTCCCACTTTGGGCTGTCAATAGTGATTTTCCCGAAAGTCGGGTTTGTCAAAAAACTGTCGATAGTCGAACCGCCGACAACAGAAAGATTCTGGACGAATCTTTAAAGGTTTTTAGATTCATTTATGATTTGAATTTAGAGTTGTTGGTTTCATTTTCTTGAGTGACTCTAAATACAAGATTTAACGAGGTTTGACAATTTGCCTACGTCCTCGGGGTAGAAGGGGAGAGAGTTCTTATTAAAATCAAACAATTACAGGATACAATGCAAGGGCAATTACCCTTCTTTATATAAGCATAGTCTCTCAATAAAAAAAAACCAACAACTTTAAATTTGGATCAGAAATGAATTCAGAAACCTTCAAAGATTCGCCCAGAATCCTTCTGTTATCGACAGTCCAAGGGGATTGTCGATAGTTCTCTGACAAACTCGGCTTTTGGGAAATCACTATCGACAACCCAAAGTGGGAACTGTTGACAGCACGGTTCAAAATTTAGGTGTATCTGTGTTTGACTATCGATAGTCTAAGGGGACTATCAACAGTCCTATGTCTTATCCTTAAAAACTCAGTTCTCTAACTTTATCCCCCCCTGGCAATGCAGGAGTATAGTAAAATGGTCGAAGAGCGTGTTTTTATTTGAGGTCTTGCTTGGGACATTATTCATGCTCCCAATATAGGGATTGGATAAGACTAGGAAAATTTCTAACAGTTAGAAAATATTTCAACTCTAATTTTCCCCTCTTTTTTCAAGTTTTTTCTTTTTCTATTATTAATTCTTTGCCTTCTTTTTAGTACATTTTTTTATTTTCTTTGTTTTTATTCTTTGCTTCCTATATTTTTCTTAATTTTTTTCGTTTATTACTCATTTTTCAGTTTTCATTTTATAAAGTCTGTCTAACATATTTTTTTAAATATTACTTTGATTTTTGTCTAAAAGTTTTTATTTTATTATTTTATTCTTTGTTTCTTTGATTTCCATAAATTTGTACTTTCTATTCATTGAATTTTTTACTCCGTTTCTTCCTTATCTATTTTACTTTTCACAATTCTTTTCTTTTCCTTTTTCACAAATTTTCTGTTTTTATATATTTTTCTACTTTTTTCTTTCTTTTATTTTATTATTCATGATTCTTTCTTTTATTTTATATATTGCTATTCTTTTAAAATCATTTTACTTCATATTTATTTATTGAATATATTCAACATTTATTGGACTATTATTTTCTAAGCTGTTTTTTATTCTCTTAATATAATTCTTATTTCTTTTATCTATATTTTTATTTTCTTTTTATCATATTATTTCTTTACTTTCCTAAATTTCTTTTTCCTTTTTTCTTTTAGATTTAGATCTTCTTGTTCCTTGTATGTTCTTTTGTCCAGTTCATTCTAACTATTTAATTTTTTATTTTCTATTCCAGTTTTCTAGACTCTTTTTTCCTCTCTAATTCTTTCTTGTATTTTTCTTTCTAATTTTTTAAAGTTCTATTTCCATTTTTTGCTTGGTTTATTTTTTTGTTCTATTATTTAATATGTTTTCTTCTTACTTTTTCTTGACTAAGATACGAATCTGCACTCTTTTGGTCGCCCGTTGTAATGCATCGGTCGATCCGTTTGCTCAAAAAGACTCAGTCCAAGTCAAAACATCAACCCAGTTGTCGATCCGTGGGTCGATCCGTGGGCACATAGTGAAAATACAATAGTCACATGTTTTTATATTGTTGGTTGATGTAACACCCGTTCTCGGAATATATAATTACATACGTATTTAAATTTTTCAATCGTATTTTTTGATTTACTTTTCATATTTATTTTTGTTTTATGATCATTTATGTGATTATTTTACATTGGACTCGGATTCGTGAACTCGGAGTCAACCCTAGTCTGAACCGGAGACACGATCCTAGCGTATTACTCGATTTGATTTTTTCGGTAGTCAGATTTGTTCGATTTCAATTTCAAACATCATTTTCAAATATTTTAGATTTCTCATGATTTTCTGAGAATTTTCTGAATTAAATTACAAAATCTTCAAAATCGGTATTGACTGGTATCGCTGATCGATTCTAGAATTTTTAATTTACAAATAGAGTCAAATTTTTAAAATTTGCTTTCACATTATTTATTAGAATCATATTTTCTACCTTAATATATGTTTGGAGAATTTTTTGAATTTATAAAAACTTGGCCGGATTTGGTCTCAGCCAGTATCGTTGGTTGATTACAGAATTTTTAGTTTACAATCGGATTTGAATTTCTAAATTTCGCTTTAACAATGCTTCTTAGAATCACATTTCCTCATTCAATGCATTTTCTGATATTTTTCTGAGTTTATCGAAATTTGGTCGGATTTGGTGTCGACTGGTATCGCCGGAAAATTTCAGGATTTTTAATTTAAAAATGAGATTTTATTTCTGAAAACCAATTTCACATTACCTCTCAAGATGATGTTTTCTAATTTCGGGCTTTTTGGGGATTTATCTGGAATAGTCAAATTTCTCAATATTATAATATTATTATTATTTCAGAATATTTCTTCTTTTTCCTATCTTTTTCTTTTTATTTCATTTTCCTTTCCCACATCCCATCACCTGCACGCACATGGGGCCTGCCCCCATTAATTCCCTCTCTCATCACCTTTTATCCCATTTTCTTTTTCTTTTTTTTCCTTTCTTATTTCTTTTCTAATATATTCTTCTCCTCTTCTTCTCATTCTTCCCTCTTATTTTCTCTCCCCTTCACTCGACCACACCATGGCCGCCGTCCACTTGAGCTCCGGTGATACCCCCAATGTGCCAGCGACCTCCACGACCTCCCTCAGTCCTCCTCTCTCCCTCTTTCTTTTTCTTTTTTTACTTTTTCTTTTTTTTTCTTTCCTTCTTCTTCTTCTCCTCTTCTCTTCATCTTCTTCATCTCTCCCTAAATCTACGCCACCCCGGCCTCCCTAACCTCCGGCGAACTCCGCTCCTCTGATCTCCTCTCCCCCTTCTTTTTTCTTTTTCTTTCTTTTTTCCTTCTTCTTCTTCCCTTCTTCATTTTCTATTCTTCTACTTCTCCCTCTTCCTCTAGATCTGATCCACTTGATCTGTCATTGTGGACTGCCGCTACCATTCCCTAACGACCGCCGACAACCCAATGGCCGTTGCGCCGCCCCTGATAAGCCACCTGGCCGGCTGGCCCTTCTTCTTCTTCTTCGATCTCCTCTCCTCTCTCTCTCTCTCTCTTTCCTTCTCCTTTTCTCTATCTCTTCTCTCTCCCTCCTCTCTATCTCTCTTTCTCTGTTGGGGCGCCGCCAGCGTCCATGGCCGCCGTCGGCCACCCCCTGACCGGCAGAGGGAAGGCCAGCCCTCTCCTCTTGTCACGCCCCGCTTCCCAAAATACGAAATATGAGTACGTGATGATGGCCAGCAGATACTCACGAAAAGTGAAATCTCTTCCATGAGTACCTTATGATGTCAATAACAAGCAGGATAGCACATATATATGCATATACAACCAAGCGCCCGAAAAAAATCACATATATGAAAAACTGAATCATAAAAAAATATCTGACACTATATCTGAATAAAACAAGTCAAGAAAGAAAATTGAACTTACCGGAGAACAGCTGAGCCAAAATATGATTTACGAACAACTCTCTATACTGGCTTTCTGAACTAGATACTGAAAAATAATATAAAGATCTGTCAGAAGCAGACTAGTAAGAGTACACGAAGGGAAAAGAACGATAAAAGAGAGAATATGAAAATGTAGTAACAATAAGTAGGACATAAGCACAATATGTTTGAAAATATCGAGAACTGAAGGTAATAACAAAAACAGAAATAATCGAGACGATAGATCATGTACAAAGAGACCGTGCATGCATAGTGTGACATGTATATAATGAACATGAAATGTCTTGGACAAGTAACTGTCGTGTAACATAATTACAAGATCACAAAAACTCGGGATCACAAGATAAAACATCATGGTAGGTCCAGGAATGTCATGTAATCAAGATAATGGATGTCACATGAGTCTCAAAATATATGTCAGTTACAAAATTACTGAAGACAGTGCAGGTTATGATGCAAGTGTATAGTCTAACATGTTTTATTACCATAATTAATGCAACCATCCTGTGCTCCATCCCATAGGACAACTGCATATCAAATAAGTGATGCGTTAGTGGATCCTGATAGCAGGGAGAAACAGTTCACTGTACTCAGGTATCATGTAACATTTAATAACAAGTGGGTGCATAAATAATAAGATCACGTGTGGCATCCAAACCCATAAGGGGTCGCCCTTCCAAGCACACCTCCCTGGATTTTCCCTACTACGGTCTCCCCAATAACCAAGACTTGATTAATTTTATTAATTAAATGCAAATGCAAACAATGTGTTACTTAGTGTTACAGGATCAGGAATCGGTACCAAAAATATCAGTGACAGATAGTGAATATAATGTGTATCAAGATTACAGAATAATGTAACGGTGACAATATCAAGTGACAGGTACAAAGTAGTGCAAGTGATACCAGATACATGCAAAGTAGTGCAAGTAATGTCAGATAAATGCAAAGTAGTGCAGGTGATGTCAGTATCATATAATCCAAAGGTCATAATAAGTCGGTCTTGATCATATGTCCATAATCCAATAACTATCCTCGAATAATTTCTCAAACTGCAAAAGTTGATTTCCTCGATTAATTTCCAGCAATATCAGTATCACGATATCAGTCGATATATAGTCTTTAACTATCAATCTTGCTTGATTATTATCCACTTATACTCAAGATCCAGATCACAGTATTTATCATGATCAGTATAGATTTCATGTCAATAAATCAGTCTACGACATGCAAGTAATCATGACAATTTTAGTTGGACGTATGCATGTACAGGAATGAGATACAAACACGATATGTAAGGTAATGATCACAAGACGGAATGGGTGATAATATCAAGAAATACAAGATTAATAATATAATTGGATTCAAGAATGGGCTAATCATGTAAACGTGATCACATAATGATATAGAAGATCAAGGACATAATATTTAGAAATTATAGTTAAAAGATAGAGTTAAAATCGACACGAAAATCAACGATGAGAGAATCGTGTAAACTTGCTTGATGTCGTCGAGGTCCAACTGTCAACAACATTTAGTATCTGGTCAAGCTTGCGGCCTCGACGACGGAGACCGGAGGGCGTGGTGGAGCTTACCGGAGGTCATCGGAGGTGGACTACGCCATGACCGTGGACACGTGCGCGAAACGAGGAGGGGAAGAGACACCTACACAGCTACCTATACGCCACGCATAATTACGTTTAATAAACACACATTATATATATTAATACATGCATGCACATTCACGTTCACACCCATCCACACATATAAATATGCACTAACCTCGAGGCGACTTGCGGCGCACCAACGGAGGCCCTGGCGGAGGAGTCGGGGGCGTGGAGGATATCGACGGATAGAGGATCTCACCGTGAAGAGCGTGGGTGCATTCGCATTCATCGACGGTGATCGACGGCGACCTTTGGAGAGGCCAAAGATGCCATCCCACACAACTACATACAGCATACATATAATTCAACACATATGATTTAAAACACACACATTATATTGTACACCATAATAAACATCGTCCTATTCATGCCATGGTTATTACAGAGAAGGAGAAGAAAAGAACTCACGCAGGGGTGTCTATGGCTCGGGTCCGGCCACCGCGGAGTTCGCTGGAAGTCACAACGGATCTCGCGGACAACATTTGAGAGGTGGGGGATTAGTCCGGGATGCCGAAGGGATTGACGGCTCATCGGAGCTCGCCGATGGAGGGTGGATCTGGACAAGGAGTGTTCGGCAAGAACAGAGGGAGAGGCTTGCGGGGGTGCAAGGCACGACGGGAAACGTCGTCGACGGTGGGACTTATGAAGGATGACGATGGCCCGCGGAGCTCACCGGAGAGGGCGTGGACCTTCTCGTACTTGCCGATAGAGCACCGGTGAGGCCACGAGTACCCGGATAGAGGAGATGTAGAGCTCGCCATAGAGGAGCGCGTGGAGTGCGGGCGTTGGTGAGCAGGGGTGCGCAGGGGCGCCGCAGCCATGCCTGTGCTGCCGTGCCATAGGGATGCGCGGCCTGTGCGTGAAAAGGCGGGCAGCCTGGCGAGGAGGAGGTGCATGCAAGAGGGTTGGAAGCGCGTAGCCTTGTGTTGGGTGTACACGGCTGAGTGATTTCGGCCAAGGAGAAATATATAGAGAGATATGAGAGGTTAGAGAGACAGTACGGGTGAGTGGGGGATGTGAGAGAGTGGAGGAGACAGTGGAGGAGAGAGTGGGTGAGAGGATGTGGGGGACGTGAGAGAGAGGAGAGGGCAGGTGGAGAATGCGTTAGTGGGGAAGATGGCGGAAGAGTAAGTGATGGTTAAATAAAGAATGAGCTCACCTCCAAGCAAACGTCAAAGTGGTGTAGTGGTCTGGATGTTAGGATATGGGGTCTGTGGCCTTGGGTAATCTTGGCCTTGGGTTCGAATCTTGGGCATGACAATTAAGTTAAGTGGGTTTGTTTTAGTTTCATTTTGGAGAAGAATAAAAGGAAGGGCAATGGATGAAGGTTAAATAAAACGTTACCTTTTCGTTCTCAAAGCCGAGAAGTCATATTGGTTGGTCCATTAGTTTCTTTATGGGGGTCACGGGTTCGAACAACAATACAGATACAAGGATTTTGTGTTCCAAAATCATTTTTATTTTTATTTTATTTTTATTTAAATTTCATTCTTTTCTTTTGAATAAATATTTAAACATTATTTTAATGGATTAAATTCTTATAAATTCAGAAAAATCCTCAAAAATTCTCAAAAAATCAGAGATATCATCCTGAACATTGTTGTGAAGTGAGAACTCTAAAATTCATTCTTGATTGTTAATTAAAAATCTTAGAGTCAGTCTGAGACACTGATCGACCCCAATTTGAGATTCCTCTCCAATAATTTTCAAAAATATTTCAAAAAATTCAAAAAATTAGAAAATAATATCTTAAACTAAAATGACCTCAATCCGGGCTACCAGGATGATTAAATCAGCATTAGATACTAGTATTGATATACTTATATTGGGAACCGAGGGTTACAATCCTACCCACCTTATAAAAGAATTTCGTCCTCGAAATTCAGTCAGGTATCGATATATGAATCGAAGCTGCATCTGCGTGATTTAGTATTATCCCAGATCCATAATCGTGTCAATATGATATAACCCAATACCAAGTCAGCCATGAGTCATGATCCAACATATTCATCACTATAAGTCTGAGGATCGAATTGACCTTCTAGAGTTCATAATCGATCATCCTTATATCACTTTAGTCCTCCGATTTACTATAATTATGTTCATCTGATAAGATTACTCTCACTATTTATAGATCAGATCCTTAAGGTCATCAGTAATCATACTCCACTAATTTATTCTTTTAATTCTTTTGATCTACTCTGATCACATTGAATAAGAATTCAAATATCTCCGTTACGTTACCTTCCTTGTAATATCACTCTAAAATTAGATTATCTTCGAGATCATTACATATTGCTCAATACACAATTGCCTTTGGTTATATATCTTCAAAATCATTAAAATCCTAAAAATCTCAAATCCTCGAGTACATGTTTTATACAAGTCCACAGTATCATAGTAACACAAATCTCAGATCACACCGTCACTATTGAAAAATCATCGGTTTAATTAGCAGTCACTAATGGAAATTTTCAAGATCAAATATCAACAATCAATAATTATAAGTCCTTGAAATTTGTGCAATGATATCAATTAGTTCTTGTCTCAGTCCCTCAATATCTAACAAATTGATCCTTATAATCTTTAATATTTCTGCTTCAGATCTTTAAAGTTGAGTTTTAAATTCATTGATCTTCATAAGAATTCAGATATACCTATCTCCTCCTTTCATCTATGATTCCTCAATCAGAAAATCACAGGATTCTTAAATTATCAAAGTATTCCAATTACAATGTTCTTAAGAGTCATAGAATTAACTCAAAAATCTCAAACTATGATAGACATTCTTAAAATATTACTTATATCTAAAAACTTCAAGATTCTAACCTCAGAACTAAATCCAAGCAATCTGATTCAAGGTATAGTCATATTTCACCCAAGGCAATAATTTCATTTATTGATTATATTGATGTAATCTGACCATTATTTAATCCAGGCATGATTATTATCTTAAGTCCACCACCATCTCACTATGATTCTCTTGTAAACATGTATCTCAAAAGTTTCAGATCTAAAATTTCTCATAAAATTAACTGTCAGATAATTCGATATTGATCCTCTTCATATTCTTCTTTGTCTAAAAGATCAGGTCAAATCCTCAAATATCTATCATCAATCTAAACTAAGAATAGTCTAACCAGACATGATCAAGCGGGACAGACTAGGTATGAAGGGTACATGGATGGAAGAGTCACATCAGGGTGACAGTTTAAGGGTTTTTGGGGATCGATTGTACAAGTATGGAGTTGGAAAAGAGAGACAATGACTGCTTGCTCAGATAATTTTGTAGATGATTATCATATATGTGGCCTGATTGCATATATGGCATATAACTAACCTGGCTCTGATACCAACAAAATCATGTCACGCCCCGCTTCTCAAAATATGGAATACGAGTACGTGATGATGGCCAGCAGATACTCACGAAGAGTGAAATCTCTTCCATTAGTACCTTAGGCTGTCAATAACAAGCAGGATAGCACAATATATGCATATACAACCAAGCGCCAGGATAAAACCACATATATGAAAAACTGAATCATAAACAATATCATCCACTATATCTGAATAAAACTAGTCAAGAAAGAAAACTGAACTCACCGGAGAACAGCTGAACTAAAATATGATCTACGAATAACTCTCTATACTGGCTTTCTGAACTAGATACTGAAAAATAATATAAAGATCCGTCAGAAGCGGACTTGCAAGAGTACACGAAGGGAAAAGAACGATAAAAGAGAGAATATGAAAATGTAGTAACAATAAGTAGGTCATAAGCACAATATGTTTGGTAATATCGAGAACTGAAGGTAATAACAAAAATAGAAATAATCGAGACGATAGATCATGTACAAAGAGACCGTGCATGCATAGTGTGACATGTATATAATGAACATGAAAAGTTCTGGACAAGTAATTATCGTGTAACATAATTACAAGATCACAAGAATTCGAGATCACAAGATAAAACATCATGGTAGGTCCAGGAATGTCATGTAATCAAGATAATGCATGTCATATGAGTCTCAAGTGTCAGTATATTGAAAATATATGTCAGTTACAAAATTACTGAAGACAGTGCAGGTTATGATGCAAGTGTATATGTCTAACATGTTTTATTACCATAACTAATGCAACCATCCTGTGTCTCATCCCATAGGACAACTGCATATCAAATAAGTGATGCGTTAGCGGATCCTGATAGCAGGGAGAAACAGTTCACTGTCCTCAGGTATCATGTAACATTTAATAACAAGAGCGCGCATAAATAACAAGATCACGTGTGGCATCCAAACCCACAAGGGGTCACCCTTCAAGCACACCTCCCTAGATTTTCCTTGCTACGGTCTCCCCAATAACCAGGGCTTGATTAATTTTATTAATTAAATGCAAATGCAAACAATGTGTTACTTAGTGTACAGGATCAGGAATCGGTACCAAAAATATCAGTGACAGATAGTGAATATAATGTGTATCAAGATTACGGAACAATGTAACGGTGACAATATCAAGTGACAGGTAGAAAGTAGTGCAAGTGATACCAGATACATGCAAAGTAGTGCAAGTAATGTCAGATAAATGCAAAGTAGTGCAGGTGATGTCAGTATCATATAATCCAAAGGTCATAATAAGTCGGTCTTGATCATATGTCCATAATCCAATAACTATCCTCGAATAATTTCTCAAACTATAAAAGTTGATTTCCTCGATTAATTTCCAGCAATATCAGTATCACGATATCAGTCGATATATAGTCTTTAACTATCAATCTTGCTTGATTATTATCCACTTATACTCAAGATCCAGATCACAGTATTTATCATGATCAGTATAGATTTCATGTCAATAAATCAGTCTACCACATGCAAGTAATCATGCCAATTTTAGTTGGATGTATGCATGTACAGGAATGAGATACAAACACGATATGTAAGGTAATGATCACAAGACGGAATGGGTGATAATATTAAGAAATACAAGATTAATAATATAATTGGATTCAAGAATGGGCTAATCATGTGAACTTGATCACATAATGATATAGAAGATCAAGGACATAATATCTAGAAATTATAGTTAAAAGATAGAGTTAAAATCGACACAAAAGTCAACGAGGAGAGAATCGTGTACACTTACCCGATGTCGTCGAGGTCCAACTGTCCCTCAATAACAATTAGTATCGGGTCAAGGTTGCGGCCTCGACGACGGAGACTTGAGGGCGCGGTGGAGCTCACCGGAGGTCGTCGGAGGTGGACTACGGCCACGACCATGGACACGTGCACGAAACGGGAAGGAGGGGAAGAGACACACACAACTACCTATACTCCAAGCATAATTACGTTTAATAAACACACATTATGTTATTAATACATGCATGCACATTCACGTTCACACCCATCCACATATATAAACATGCACTAACCTCAGGGCAATTTGCGGCGCGCTAATGGAGGTCCTGGCGGAGGAGTCAGGGGCAGCGGAAGATATCAACGGATAGAGGATCTCGCAGTGAAGAGCGTGGGTGCCATCGACGGCGATCGACGGCGACCTATGGAGAGGCCAAAGATGCCATCCCACACAACTACATACAACATACATATAATTCAACACTTGATTTAAAACACACACACACATTATATTGTACACCATAATAAACATCGTCCTATTCATGCCATGGTTATAATAGAGAAGGAGAAGAAAAGAACTCACGCAGGGGCGTCTATGGCTCGGGTCCGGCAACCGCGGAGTTCGCTGAAAGTCGCGGCGGATCTCGCGAACAACGTCAGAGAGGAGGGGGATTAGTCCGGGATGCCAGAGGGGTTAACGTCTCGTCGGAGCTCACCAATGGAGGGTGGATCTCAACAAGGAGTGTTCGGCAAGAACAGAGGAGGCGGCTTGCGGGGTGCAAGGCACGACGGGAAACGTCATCGACGGTGGAACTTGCGAAGGATGATGATGGCCCACGGAGCTCGCTGGAGAGGGCATGGACGTTCTCGTACTTGCCGACAGAGCATCATGAGTGTTCCGGCGAGGCCACGGAGTGTCCGGGGAGGAGATGTAGAGCTCGCCATAGAGGAGCGCACGGAGTGCGGGGCGTTGGTGCGCAGGGGCACCGCAGCCATGCCTGTGCTGCCATGCCATGGGGGTGCGCGACCTATGCTCGAGGAGGCGGGCGGCCTGGCGAGGAGGAGGTGCATGCAAGGGGGTTGGAGGCGTGCGGCCTTGTGTTAAGGTGTACACGGTTGAGTGATTTCGGCCAAGGAGAAATATGTAGAGAGATAGGAGAGGTTAGAGAGAGACAGTACGGGTGAGTGGGGGATGTGAGAGAGTGGAGGAGAGAGTAGGTGAGAGGACGTGGGGGACGTGAGAAAGAGGAGAGGGCAGGTGGAGACGTGCGTTAGTGGGGAAGAAGATGGAAGAGTAAGTGATGGTTAATAAAGAATGAGCTCACCTCCACGCACACGCCGGAGTGGCGTGGTGGTCTAGATGTTAGGATACGGGGGCTTTGGTCCATTCAGTTTGAAGAAGAATAAAAGGAAGGGTAATGAATGAAGGTTAAATAAAACGTTACCTTTTCATTCTCAAAGCCGAGAAGTCATATTGGTTGGTCCATTCAGTTTCTTTACGGGGGTCGCTGGTTCGAACAACAATACAAGATACAAGGGTTTTGTGTTCCAAAATCATTTTTATTTTTATTTTTTTATTTAAATTTCATTCTTTTCTTTTGAATAAATATTTAAACATTATTTTATTGGATTAAATTCTTATAAATTCAGAAAAATCCTAAAAAATTCTCAAAAAATCAGAGATATCATCCTGAACATTGTTATGAAGTCAGATCTCCAAATTCATTCTTGATTGTTAATTAGAAATCCCGGAGTCACTCTGAGACACCGATCTACCCCGAATTGAGTTCCTCTCCAATAATTTTCAAAAATATTTCAAAAATTCAGAAAATTTAAAATATTGAAAAATAATATCTTAAACTGAAATGGCCTCAATGCGGGCTACCAGGATGATTAAATCAGCATCATGTATCAGTATTAATATACGTATATTGGGAACCGAGGGTTACAACCCTCCCCTTTCTCTCTCATGCTCTCTCTCCCTCTCTCTCCTGCTCGCTCTTCTTTCATTTTTATTTTTTTTTTATTTTTTTATTTAAATTTCATTCTTTTCTTTTGAATAAATATTTAAACATTATTTTATTGGATTAAATTCTTATAAATTCAGAAAAATCCTAAAAAATTCTCAAAAAATCAGAGATATCATCCTGAACATTGTTATGAAGTCAGATCTCCAAATTCATTCTTGATTGTTAATTAGAAATCCCGGAGTCACTCTGAGACACCGATCTACCCCGAATTGAGTTCCTCTCCAATAATTTTCAAAAATATTTCAAAAATTCAGAAAATTTAAAATATTGAAAAATAATATCTTAAACTGAAATGGCCTCAATGCGGGCTACCAGGATGATTAAATCAGCATCATGTATCAGTATTAATATACGTATATTGGGAACCGAGGGTTACAACCCTCCCCTTTCTCTCTCATGCTCTCTCTCCCTCTCTCTCCTGCTCGCTCTTCTTTCTCTCACTTCATCTCTCTCTATTTCTCTCCCTACATGTATAGCCCTCTCTGATATTGGTGGAATTGCCCGAGCCCGTGCAAGCGTATTTGGAAGTTCGGGGATTGCGGAGTATTTTAATATTTTTAGGCGAATGTTCTCGCCTCTTTTATCTGGGTACCCCGCTTTGACGGATGTAATTGTAATAATGTATTTATATTTTGTGGACTAGTGTAAATGTACCGATCCAGTGTATTTGTATGGTGTGAGTGTGTATCGGTATTCTGTGGACATGTATCTGTATTGATGTATGAATGCTTGTACTGGTGTAGTTTATTTCCTGCACATATACCATGCCTGTGATGTGTTATATATCTTCTTTATAACATGCGTGGCTTACCCTTCATGGTCGTTAGCCTCTGGGCTCTCTACTCGGCCTTCATGCCCCATTAGCGTCGGGCTTCACCACTCTATGATGACTAGTTATTACCATGTTGAAATGTATGCTCGTATGGTACTAACATCTCGTGCAGGTACTGTACCCAGCCTTCGCGTTGCGTTCAGCCTCCGGGCTTTCTATACCCAATCTTCGGGTTGTGTTCAGCCTCCGGGCTTTCATACTCTGCCTGGTAGGCGAGCCTTGGCTCAGCGCTCTATCGCTAACTCTGTCTGAGTGTGATTACACCGTGAAAGATTACTTTACATTATCTTGGCTTCATCGTGAGCAGTAACTACGTCGGGCGTGATAGCGTTTAGCGTTGTGCGTTAATCTCGCTCCAGCCTGCCTAGCTCCGCTTGATTCTACGCTTGTCTGCTCAGTGACTTTATTCTTGCTCTACTCGGCCTTCGAGCTTTACCACTCTACTGAAAACTAGTTATTATTGTGTTTACATGGTGTGTTTGGTACTAACACTTCTGCAGGTACATACTTGGCATTCCGGCCCTGTAGGTACATACTTTACCACTCCATTTTATTTTCTTTATTTTCTTTTTTTGGGAAATCCTTTGTTAAAATTTTCGAAAAAAATATGTAAATTAAAATTATGAGTGGGTATATCTTCACATGTATTTTTTTTGTTGAATTTGTGATTGAGTTTTGATGTATAAATAATATTTATGGAGATCATGGTATAGACATGATTTTTTAATAAACTAATTATATCAAATAAATTTTGAGAAAATAAATTAATTACTTGGATTTAATCTCCCTTATCATGTTTCTCAATCTCTGCACTTCAATATCCCTTTTGTTCATGCTCCTCTTGAGGAGAAAAGAAAGAAGGAGGTGGGAGAGTTGGGTCATGATTTTTCTTTGGAAGTAGAAAAAGAAGTAGTTTAGATTTTTTTTATAGATTATTAGAGATATTAAAAATCAGAATTTCAGCTGGTTCAAACTACTTGACTGAGTAGTTTAGGATTGAATTAATTAAGGTGATGATTTTGAAAATAAGATTTGAATTTGGGTAAGTTAGGATAGATATAATTATTATTAGGATTTAGATTAGGATTAGTTAAGATTTATGAAAATGAGATAGAATTGGATTGGGTTGATGGATTTCGGGTTTAGATAAATAGGTATGAGGAAAAGAATCAAGGAGGCAAAATAATAATTCAGACCATAATATTAATAATGACAATGATGATAAATAATAATAATAATAATTAATCAAGTAATAATAGAAATAAATAATAATTATTAAAGTATTAATAATAATACTCTAGTAATCATAATAAAAAACAATAACACCAATACATAATAATAATATTAATAATAATAATAATTAACAATAAGTAAAATATCCATAAAAATAGCAATGATAATTATAATCATAATGAAATACTTAATACTAAGAATAACAAATAATAATAAAATAGCTATTAAAATAAAATAAACACTTTAGAAAAAATAAAAAATACAATATTTTACACCAGGGATATTACATCATGCCTGTAAGTCTTGTTTGTCAGAGTTCCGGCTCAATGCCTTTGGACTCAAGCTGATCGCTACCCACTTAAAGAAGAAAGTAGATGAGTGAAAATAGGGTAAGTGGGTCCGAGGGGCAGGTCTCCTAGAATTTGAGATCGCAAGCGAGGCTATTGGGGCAAAAAGCCCACTCGTCAGGAAGATTGTCGGGAAGACCAATAAGGGCCTCAATGAGGAAGAGGTTGAAGAAGATTCTAACGTCCACTTCAAGCGAAATCGGAAGGGGTCTTCTCCCTGTGAGCCCCAAAGAAGAAGAGACTGGTGAGAAAAACTCTTTGGCGCCCTCAACCAGTCTTTGTGCAAGAAGTTTCCTTAATTAGGAAGAAGGGATTGACATTAAACGTCCCTCCTTCTGATTCTCTGATTATCGGTCACCTATTTTGGAGACAACCAGAGGGGAAGTCAAATAGGTTCTAGGTAAGATTGCCTTCAACTATTTAGTATGTTTTCCTTCCCTTTCATTTTCGTGACTAATTTTTGCTTTAATTTTGGATGCAAGTAAGGAAGAGGAGACTCTTGATCCTCTCTTTACTTACACGGAGAGGGCAGAGGGGACTCCTTTCGTGTTGGCGGGGAAGTCTTTGGTCATGAGAGGAGGACTACTTTAATCTTGAAGATTATAGAGATGAGTTATATAACTTTGGACCTTTTGGTGTAGAACTTTTTGGCGCGGGTCCTTCTGGCACGGGTGGTGTCCAGGCTCTCATGTGTAAGGAAGGGGATGAGTAATCCTGAAACCTCAGGGCCGGTCGCTGAGGTGGCCCATACTGGAGTGACTCCCGCTGAAGTTGCAACTGTTAAAGCTACTACTTCTGAGGTCATTCCCATTAAGGTTACCCAGGCTGAGGCTGCCAACACTGAAGTTTCTACTACTGTGACTTCAGTTCCTCCAGGTAACGATTATAATATTTCATGCATCGATTACTTTCCTTGTAAAAAGACTGCAATTTCAATTATTTTGTAGAGACACCTGTGATAGAACGAGTGTCGGTCCCTTCTGCTCCTCCATCACTTATGCCTACTTCTACAGAAAAGCTACTAGCTGCTTCTCTGGCGTCTTCTGTGATCACTGATGTGGAGACTACAACTCTGGTAGCTACTTCTATCGCTCTTCCAGCTTCCACTCTGATCATCCCTATGGAGACTTCTCCCTCGGCGGTTGTCCTCATCGCTTCTCCTGCGTCCACCATGGGCTTTCCCATGGGGACATCATTCTTGGCAATTGCTCCCCCACTAGGTGGAGATGACCTTGAAGAGGAATACATCTCTGAGCTGATCGACCATTGCTTCAAGAGTTTGAAATGGTGATTTTATTTGGTGCTCAAGGGCATGGAGGCCCTATTTGAATTAGGGGTGAGCATCGGTCGGTTCGGTTCGGTTTTTGCTAATTTTTGCAAAACCGAACCGAACCGATTAGACTTAGTAACCGAACCGAACCGAATCGACTCAGTTCGGTTCGGTTTTTCGGTTTTTTTTCGGTTAGGTCAATATATTGCCATCATTTCTTACATTTTTTAATCACCATTATATTATCATCCTTTAATAATATAATCTCAAATATCCACTACCCAAATTAGAAATAAGAAAAAGATTCTAAGCTTAATATGAATTGAAAATTTCATATTCTAAAACTTTTACACCGTATTTGAGCTCTTATATCAAAACTCATATAATTATTACTAACTTTTAATGATAAGAATGAAAAAAGAAACTATATTAATATAAATATTATTCTCAACTGTGATGGTGTACTTAATATTGCTTTCACATATTCAACATAAAAAAGATGGTATTACTAAAACTAATGAGATAAGCTTCCACCAATTTTTATTATGAACTATATGATTCACTAAATTGAATTTGAGTAGGTTAATATATAGGGTGAGAAATTCGGTTCGGTTCGGTCTATTCGGGTTTTGGAACACAAAACCGAAACCCGACCGAATTAGAGCGGTTCGGTTCGGTCCGGGTTCGGGTTTCGGTTTTTGGTCGGTTATTTCGGTTATAACCGAACTCTGCTCACCCCTAATTTGAATCACTAAAATTGAAACTCATTCATGCTATCGAGGGTGTCAAGGTTGTTGGTGGACCCGGATGCGTTGAATCACTAGGCTATTGGTCGAGTAATTTGAATAGGACATAGGCGAGTGGTATCGCCTAAGTCAATCCAACTAGCTCCGTTGGCTGAGTAGGAACTTGTTCGTCTCTCTGCGAAAATGTAGCGATCTCATGAAGAGGCGACAAGTAATGTGGAAGTAGTGGCCTAAGAGTTGAAGCTTCTGGTGGCTGAAGAGGAAGAGATTGCAGAGGCAATCGAAGTCTCTCAGGAGAAGATTATTTCTGCTTATGAGGAGACTAAGAAGGCATGACAAATGAAGGCGAAAGCGCAATCAATCTTGGATAGGGTTGAGCCGATCAAGTATAGTGAAATGGCCAAGTTGACTCTATTGATTGCCTAGAGCATCCGAGTCCAAGAGCAGGAGCAGGAATTGGAGAAGGAGAAGGCCTGGGAGCTGGAGGAGGCTCAATCTCAACTGGTGAAAAATAAAGGAAAGAAGTTGTCTGCTCTCGAAGCTAAACTCCGATTGTATACTGAGAGACAATCTTGACATATCACTATTATATCTTTTTTAATTTTTTTAGCATTGAATCAATAAAAAAAGAATCCTTTTTGACTATTGCTTCGTTTGATGTGTTTTTTCTCCTTTTTAATTTCTTACATGCCATCCTCCCTTATTTCCCATAGGTAATTTAAACCTTCTGAGAAGGAAGGTTTAGTATATGTTAGTCCCCAAGAGAACTAAAAGGCAGAGATATGACTCCGCAAAGCAAACTCTCGAAAGAGTTAAGGGTGTGAATGAACCTATTCAGAGGTTAAAAACATGATAGGATCAGTAAAGAGTAAAGCAACAGGAATTAGATATTATCCTGATAGATTAAGAATCCATTAGGGATAAGAAGGGTAAATTTAATCTAAGGATCCATCTATTTAGAGGTAATATGGACATGACAGATTAGAAACCACTAGAATAAGAATTTGCTGTTCAGAGATAATATGGACATAACAGTGATGAAAGTCCATAAAAGACTAGAGGAGTGGGTCAGATCTGAGCACTCATCGGTTCAGAGGTGATAAACTGTACATAACCGACTGAGCATTACTAAGCTCGTAACCTTATTGTTCAGAGGTAATCATTATCATAGCAGCAAAGGAGTCCACAGTAGACTAAAGGGTAGATTAGACTCGGGCACCCATCAGTTCAGAGGTGATTAACTGGACATGACCAACTAAGCGTACCAGGCTCACAACCCTGTTGTTCAGAGGTAATAATTAACATAACAGCAAAAGGAGTCCGTAATGGACTAAAAGGTGGATTAAATATGGGTACTCGTTGGTTCAGAGGTAATTAATTGGACATGACCGACAAAGTATTATCAAGCTCATAACCCTGTTGTTCATAGGTAATTATTAACATAACAGCAAAAGAATCCGCAATGGACTAAAATGTGGATTAGATCTAGGCAACTGTCGGTTCAGAGGTGATAAACTAGAGATAACCGACAAAGTATTACTAGGCTCGTAACCCAGCTATTCAGAGATAATCATTAACATAACAGTAAAAGGACTACACAATGAACTAAAAGGTGGATTAGATCTGGGCACCCTCAGTTCAGAGGTGATAAAGTGGACATAATCGACTAAGTATTACCAAGCTTATAACCATACTGTTTAGAAGTAATCATTAACATAACAGTAAAAGGAGTCTACAATTGACTAAAGGATATTCCGCCGTGGAAATGAAAATATGATTATAAGCTCCGTAGGGGAAGCTAGCATTCCCTGTGGAATTTTGAAGGAGTCGTCAGAGGTAATCATTAACATGACAACAAAATATTAACTTGGAACAAACTTTTAGGGAAATCACGACCGTTGAACGGTGCTACCAATAAGGAGGAGGAGATTGTTCAGTTTCATGTTGATGAAATCACTTTCATTATTGTAAAAAAGAAGAGTCGTTAAAGGTAATCATTAATGTGACAACTTGGATTCCTTTGGAAGAGGAGACTGTTTACTTTGATGGGATTACTTTCATCATTGTAGGAGAATCTTCACTCCATTAGGAATGGAATAAAATTCCGCCATGAATGACTAATATAGTCAGATGAATTCGACTTAATGATTAGAGGTTTAAATTTACATGATCATAAGTAATACTAATTTGATCAGAGGTATAGTGTTAACGTGATCATTGATAGTACTTCTTCAAGAATTTATTGTTGATTGGCACCATGAGCGTATTGCCATTAGATTCGAGAGACGGTAAGCTCCATTTGAGTAGACAGACTATACTACAAAAGGTCCTTCCCATTTTGATTGAAACTTGCCTTTGATCTTGTATGCCATGGCCATAGGTTGCCTGATAGTTAAGACCAAATCTTCCTTTTGGAAGACCCTCTCTTTGACCTTTTTGTTGAAGGCCTTTGAGTTTGAGCTTGATATAGCTCAATGCGCTATTGAGCTTGTAATCGTTTTTCATTCAGCACTTCAAACTCTTGGACACATAGTCAATTATTGTCTCTTTCTATCATCTTGGTCGCCAAAGCAATGTGAAATGATGAATTCTGTATCTCTAGAACTATGACTGGTTCACACCCATAGAGTAGGAAAAAGGTGCATTAACTGTAGGAGTTCGGACCATTGATCGGTAGGCCCAAAGATATTTGTTAAGCTTCTCGTTCCAATATCTTTTGCTTGATGAGATGAATTTTTTGAGAAATTTGATGATTGTCTTATTGAACGCTTCTGCTAACCCATTAGCAGCGGGTTGTATGCAGTCAAAGTCACATTCTATATTCAGTACTTTGTCGCAGAACCGAAAGAATAATTGGCTTACGAATTGGGGACCATTGTCATGAATGATCCTCCCGGACACCAAATCGATGAATGACATGGTATTTGATGAAGTTAATCATGCTAATGATTTTAACTTCGCGAGCGGTATGGCTTTTGCCCACTTTGAGACGTAATTGGTTATTGCAAGGATAAATCAATGACCTCTGGTTGATGGAAGACTGATGGGTCCTATAATATCAATTCCTCATGCTTCAAATAACCATGAAGCAACTGTGGGACGGAGTAACTTCGAGGGTTGGTTTGAAATCCATGTGGATTTGACAAGCTTTACACTATTCCGCGTATTTTACCTTATCATCAATCATTGTTGTCCAGTACTAGCCAAATCATCACAGTTAGTTCTTAAGCTTTGGACCTGGCTGGTGTGCACCACATGTGCCATCATTGGCTTCCTTAAGTACTTCTTGTGCCCCTAAATTGGATAGGCAATGGAGCATTATGTCATCATATAAGCGGCGATATAGCATCTTTACCACCCGATAGTAGAAGCGAGGAGATCTTTATTGAATGGAAGCTACCTTCTTGAAATCATCAGGCAGTATGCCATCAAGGCATGATCTATGATAGGGAATCATCAATCTCTAGGTCAAAATTTGTTGAAGTCGTATAAGCTTCACTGACTTCTGGACTGTACTGGACAGTAAAGTGGTAACTAGTATCAGCTGGCAAAGCCAATATAGCTGCTAATGCAGCTAGAGCATCTGCCTTCATATTTTGGAGGCGAGATACATGGCTGATGTAGAAGCCAGCAAAGATGTTAGCCAACTTAATGGTTGCGGCGATAAGGTATCAGGTCTTCATGATGAACCTCATACTCTCTTTTGATTTGATTAACAATCAATTTGGACTCACCATAGGTTTCAAGGTATTATATCCCCATTTTTCTGGTGAGCTAGAGGCCTATGAGCAAAGTGTTGTATCAGCTACATTATCGGAACAAGGTTTCATAATAAGAAGGCCCGGGGGAGAACGTGGTTATGTGGTGAGAGAAATACCACCACCACTGCGATGACTATCTTATCTTTGGAGCATGTTCTTAACGCGCCGTTAAGAACATTTGCCATACTTTGTCATTTGAGGTCATGTTGGCTTAGATGACCTCATTCGGGATGTCTTCATGTAGCTTTGAAGTTTCTGAAACCAGATGAGCTATCAGAAAATTTGCAATGGCTTGACCTTCGCCTTCTGTGATATGAAGGTTATGACATATTAAGATAGAGGTATAAACCCAATTGGCCAATCTAGAGTTCGGAGATCTAGGCTTCATCGTGAGGATCCGCAGAGGGTTGACTCTAGAAATGACATGGATTGTTTGTCTGAACAAGTAATGTCGTGTCTTTTTGATGGCAAAGACGAGAGCTAAGCATTTTTTTCTCGACTAATGTGTGATATTTAGCCCCAATCACAGTTCAGCTCAGGTAGTAAATGGCTTGTTTGAAGCCTTTTTCATTCTTTTGCGCAAGCAGGCACCCAAAGAATGATCCATAGTTCTTACAGAAAGTAAGAATTGTTTTCTCGAAATGAGAGCTACCAGGATAGGAGGTTTAGTTAGGTATTATTTGATAAACCGTGTGAACATTTGATAGTGACCTGATAGATTTGCGATGAATCTTTGGATGTAGGCAGCCTGCCTTGCAGATCTCTAAGCTCTTTGAGGGTCTTTGGAGGCTGCATGTCTTAGATGGCATTGATCTTTCGGGATCGAGGTGAATCCCTTTGGATGTAAGGATGAATCCTAGGAGCTTACCACTGGACATGCCCAAGAATGACTTTGTCGGGTTCATTTTTAGCTAATAAGCTGGCATGATATCGAAGATCGTTCTCAAGTCATAAAGGTGGTTGCCTTTGTTGCGACTTTTGATGGCGATGTCGTCAACATAGCATTCAGCTATCTTACATAAATGGTCATGAAAATCATGCTCATTGCATTTTGATAGGTTGCATTGGCATTCTTCAGGATAAAGAGCATCACGGTGTAACAAAACACCCCAACAGTGTTTGGAATGGCATATGCTTTTTGTCATCCAGGTACATTTTGATTTGGTTGTACCCTGAGAAGCCATCTGATTGGAGTTTCATTTTGCATCATTTTATATCACATTGTCATGCATTTTATTAATAAAAATAGGCTTTTTAATGATTATCTCTTTTAATTTTCAGGTCGATTCTTTAATGGAAAAGAAGGCCTAAATCTTGAATTTTTCAAGGATTTAAAAGAGTTTTTAATAGCCCAAATCAAGGAAGCCCAATTATGTAATGAACCAGGGGATATTCCTATGGTTTTAGAAGCTCTAGCTGGGCACCTGCACAGTAACAGTCAGAGCGATCGCTGGCGCAACGGAAACGCGGCAAACTATAGTCGTTGATCAAGCGATTGATCCCACGGTTATGATTGATAGCAATTAGCTCCTAAGGCCTATATAAAGACCCCCAGGGCTTCTACAAAGAGGAGGAGAGGATAGCTAGAATTTTAAGAGAGAATTTAGGATTTCTTTAAGTTTCTCTTAAGTTGTCTCTTGTTTTTTTTATTTCTCTTTTTAGATCCAGAAAAGAGAGAGAGCGAGAGAGTGGTTTCTGAAATTGAAGAGTGACATTCTAATACAAGGTTCAAGTTCTCCTTTCTCTAATTTCTTGCTCTATTGCCATTTACTTTCAAGCTCTTCATTTTCTTGCACTTATTTTACTATGTCTTCTTCCTTTCGTTTCTTTTTCATGGATAACTAATCTCCTAACATGACTAACTAACCTCTAACACTACTAACTACTAACTCTTGGGTGATGCTAACTCATATGACTCATTGAATGTTATATTTCTAGTCTTGTATCTAACAAGTCTCTTAATTCCCAATGAAGATGAGTATTATTTTTAATCTTAGTGAAGATTTTGATATCACCTCCATATGATTCATGTGTGCCTCATTTAGAGCCTTATTTGTTTAACAAGAGCCTTGATAGAATATGAAGATGGGATCACTTTTGTATGCTAATACTTATTGTACTAGCTTCTTATTTCATGCTAACTAACTATTGTTTTGATGATTTAATGAATCTTACATTCTTTTTAAGCATATCTAAAGTGTGAATTCTTAAGTTTCATTCTTGTGAGACTATTTGGAGCCGATGATCCAAGGAAGCCACCTAACTAAATAAGATGAGAATATCTCCACAATTTGGGACAACTTATTGACTTGACAAAGCAAGACGGAGAATTGCCAATGAATCTACATGAGACACAAGTCACCCAACGAGATTAGTAAGTTAGTAGTATAGAGTGTTAGTCATGATTTCTTTCCATTGAATTAAAACTCTTTTTTAAAAACCTCCATTTGCTCACGAGATCCATTCTTCTCTTTTTTCAATTTCGCCGTTTTCATTCCATTTTCCTCGCTTCCATTTTTCTTTTCTCAAAAACTACAAAGATTCATCACTTTCTTTTCACTTTGTTTTGTTTTTCAATTCTTGAACAGAGAAGAACCTTCATTTTCTTCCCAAAAACTAAAACATGAAGAACTGTGGAAGCTTCCATCGCAAGTCCTCCCTGCGGTACGACCCGTTATAGTTTTTACTACAAATGGTAATTCGAAGGAGCAAAGTAATTTTACATACATATTCAAAGTTTGAACATCAACACAAAGACTAAAATGGTTTACTCTAACTCTAACTCCATCCATTTTCTCCTTCCGAATAAATTTTTGGCGCCGTTGCCTGGTAGGGCAACAGTTTTTGTTAAGTTTTTGGAACTAAATTAAATTTTCTTCTCTGTTGCAGGTTACAGGTTGTGAAAACAGAAATACAAGCATTGCAGTAACATATAAGTAGTCTTGGGCCTCTGCTTTATAAAGCAGAGACCAAGTACCCTCTAAATTGCCGCGTTTTCTCAGCTCTGGCTGTGGATCTATGATAGGAAGAGTTGACTACTGACAATTTTTTTTTTTGCAAGGTTGCTTTCTTTACAAAAATCTAGCTTACTGCAATATTTTTTCTTGTATGCCATCACCAGGATCCTGCTAATAAACCAATAGTAAAAAGTTTGATGAAAATTCAAGAATTGATTAGATGTTTGTATTCTAGGCACGTGTCTTTTCAATTCATTTACTTTACTGTTGAAGAGTGTTGGAGCAAGGTACGTACGCATAGAATATAGAATAGGACTCATCTCTTGGTTGATTTAAATCGCTTTTAGTGAATCTTGTTTGCATATTCTGTACACTTGCACAAATTGATTTTAAGGGCACCTCCCCCAATAACAAGATAAGGTGGGGATTTCATCAACCTTCCTTAGCCCAAAAATAACATTCCAAGCGCTCACAATCCCACGCTTAAAATAAAATTGATAGACGTTGGCCCCTAGGGACATCCGGACTCGATAAGAGATTAACTATGATTGAAACTTATTTTGATTCATACTCCAATCAAATCAGTGTCTAAGATTAGGGATTAAGAGGTTACGCCTCAAAGATACCGTAGTTTGGTGTAATTAAGTCCTGTTGCTTACGCACGGATACCTTTCACCGTATTTTACCCTTACCTGGCTGATTAGCTGTGGTCTGATTCAAGTAACAACCTTCCTCAGATAATCGCCCAGTTAGGAGTCTTCTAGGTCCAGGGATCCTAGATAGCTTGGTGATTATTTTTCTTTATTTTTGTTTGTTATTTTTCCTTTTTTTCGATTGTTAGTTAGGTGAACGTTATTTCCGCTGTGCATGCTAGAGTGGTACAGGGATCCTATTACATCAAGACTTGATAGGAATACTACACTTGCACACACACCTTCCGATACAAATCTAATCATGGCAAATCACATTTCTTTCCAAGACAAGTTCTACCCAATTTGCACTTCACTTCCCTCCTGCATTCTTTTACCTAAGGCTAATGGAAACAATTTTGAGCTGCAGCCTCATTTTATAAGTACACTCCACTGGTTCCATGGCCTAGAATCTGAGGACACGTATTTCTTCATTCGAGAGTTTGAAGAAGTATGTTTGATGATGAGAATTCTCCAATTGGAGGAAGGCACTGTTAGATTGAGGTTCATTCCCTTTGTGCTTAGGATATAGCCAAGAAGTAGCTATATAATCTACCTGTTAGTTCTATTTCGTCATGGGATGACTTTGTTAAGGCTTTTCTTAAGAAATTCTATCCCATCCATAAGATTGCCCTCATCAAGACATAATACAGTATAGACAGAAAACAAATGAATCATGATTGACTGAAAATATTTTGAAAGGTTTGAAGGAAGGTTTGTTAGCCCAGTATCCTCACCATAGAATAGAGAAGTGGCGGCAGTGCCAAATTCTCTATGATAAATTAGATTACCAAAACTAAGACGCTCTTTGAGACTATAATTCAAGGAAAATTTTTTAAGAAAGATGAGGACCAGGGTTGGGACCTATATGAAGCTTTAGCAGAAAAACTATTCAGTGGGAGTCTTGCCCTGAAAAAACTAACCCCACAACTTTCAGAACTGGTATGCATTCAATTGAGTCCTTTATAGCTGCTGAGGCAAGAATCACACAACTGATGAGGAGGTTAGAACTACTTGAGGTTAGGGAACCCAACTCAGTGAACCAGGTCAACCCAACACAAGTGATCACTTTGGGTTGCACCTATTTCCATGCTCTCACTCACTTGTTTGAGGAGTTTCCTATTTACTAAGCTCAACAGATGTTCCCTGAAAACATGAATGCAGCCTATGCTAGACCCAACTACAACTCTTACTCTAAGACATACAACCTGGGGATGGAGGAACCATCCCAATTTTTCATGAAGTCAGTCTGGTCCTGAGCAACCAAGGCAACAACTTTCACACCAGTGTGTTGTTCAAACACATCAACCCAATTTCCATCAGAGTCAACCAAATTTTTCATCAAATTACCAACATAACTTCCAGCCCACGTACCAACAACAACAACCATCCAGATAAGAAAATGTCAGATTTAGAAAGAATGATTAAAATCTTGTCCAAAACCTAGGCCTTAATGATGAACAACCATAACCAAGCTACTAATAGGTTAGAGGTTCAAATAGGTCAATTGACTAACTCACTGAATGAAAGACAAAAGGGAACACTGCCTAGTCAGCCATTGCCTAATCCTAAGAACCCCTTTCCTATTCATAAAGCTGAGGAGATAATTCCAAAGCAATGCAACACTGTTCATATCTTGAGATCTGGAAAACAAGTTGACAATCAGGTTTCTAATCACCCCGTTTCCAACAATTCAGTGTCAAATTCTCCTGTAATAATGTACCACAAACTCTAAATAATCCATCTTCAAGTTCACAACCATCCATCTCAAGTTCAATGATAAAATAAAACAGATGAGCAAATTTACAAGCCTATTAAGTCATTTCCTAATAGGCTTGCAAACAACAAGACTAATGCTCAAATGGAGAAGATTAGAAAAATATTCAATCAAGTTCAGGTTAATGTGCCCCTTCTTGATGCCATACAATAAGTCCCTTCATATGCAAAATTTTTAAAAAATATGTGCAATGAGAAAAGAAAAACAAATGTCCCCAAGAAGGTCTTCCTTGCATCTAACATAAGTGAGTTGTTAACCGGGCCCATTCTTGTGAAATACAAACACCCAGGAGTCCAACCATTTCATGTATCATAGGATAGACCACAATAAACTGGACACTACTTGATCTAGGAACCAGTATCAATTTGCTTTCTTTTCTGTGTATCAGTAACTCGGGATGGGCGACCTCCGTCTAACCAGAGTTACTATATAATTGGTTGATCGATCTGTAAAGATTCCCAAAATGGAGATTACAGATGTCCTCATACAGGTCGGGGAATTCATTTACTCCGTAAATTTCATCGTTCTGGAGACACAACCCCGTGCAAAATCTGAAAGCTCAAACCTTGGTCCTTCTAGGATGACCCTTCCTAACCACTGCAAATGCAATCATAAACTATAGGAATGGGTCTATGCATCTGACTTTCGGTGATATGACAAAAGAGGTAAATGTTTTTCACCTGAAAAAATAACCACGAGACTTGGATGACTAATCATTTGAAGTAAACTTGATTGAAGGACTCACAAGTGAACACAATGAGGAGATGGAATATGACTCTGATAATGAATTCGATTTGGAGTCAGATGACTTCAATCTTGACCAGATCGTTGAATCCACAGTGGAGTGGGCAACAAATGCAACCTCGATCATTCCCTTGCAAGAAGAACAACCATCGATAGTTCATACCCCCACTTCAAAGCTGAAAGTTCTTCCTAGTCATCTCAAGTATCAGTACTTGGGTGAAAAGAAAGCTTTCCCCGTGATAATAGCGTCTCATCTTACGGAACAATAAAAAGAGGATCTTCTTGCTGTGTTGAGAGAAAACCGATAAGCCATTGGTTAGACCATAGTCGATATAAAGGGGATTAATCCATCCATTGTACAACACCGAATTTACCTAACAGAAGAGGTCAAGCCAAAACGTGATCCACAACGTCGACTAAACCCAATCATGCAAGAGGATGTCCGTACTAAAATTGTGAAGTTGCTAGACAATAGAATCATTTATCCCATATCCGATAGCCAATGGGTTAGTCTAGTCCATGCTGTGCCCAAGAAGGCAGGCTTTACTGTGGTAGAAAATGACAAGAAGGAATTAGTACAAACTCATCTTCCAACAAAGATTCGAGTCTGCATTGATTATTGAAAACTGAATGCTGCCATATGTAAAGACCACTTCCTTCTTCCGTTCATAAACCATATGCTCGAGAGATTGGCTGGACACGAGTATTATTATTTCCTAGATGGATATTTAGGATACAATCAAATTCCAATTGCTCCCGAGGATCAAGAAAAAATAACTTTCACTTGTCCATTTGGAACGTTTGCATACCGAAGAATATCCTTTGGTTTATGCAACAGTCCTGTAATATTCAATCGTTGCATGCTTAGTCTCTTTTTGGACATGATAGAAAGATTTCTGAAAATTTTTATGGATGATTTCTCTATATATGGCGATTCCTTTGACCAGTGCCTGCATCATCTAAAGTTGGTTTTACAAAGATGCATGAAGAAAAACTTGACACTCAACTGGGAGAAATATCATTTCATGGTCAAGTAAGGAATTATCCTAGGGCACGAAATTTTAAGTAGAGGGATTGAGGCTGACAAATCAAATATGGAGGTGATAGCAAAGCTCCCTGAACCAAAAAGCGTAAAAGACATCAGATCGTTCCTAGGGCACGCTGGCTTCTACGGAAGATTTATTAAAGAGTTTAGCAAAATTGCTAGACCTTTAACTAATCTTTTAGGAAAAGATATGCCTTTCAATTTTGATAAAAAATGTCTACAAGCTTGGGAGGAGCTAAAACAAAAACTTATCTCGGCACCATAATATCTGTGCTTGATTGGACTAGACCCTTCGAATCATGTGTAACGCCTCTGATTATACCATAGGCGCTGTTCTAGGACAGCGTATTGATAATAGGCAGCATGTGATTTATTATGCTAGTAGGATGCTCAATGAGGCCTAACTCAATTACACAATGACTGAAAAGAAATTTTTGACAGTTGTGTTTACATTGGAGAAATTTCGCCAGTACCTACTAGAGTCTAGGATAACAATTTTCACCGACCACTCCGCCCTCAGGTACTTGATGCAAAGAAGGATGCAAAAGTTAGGCTTATTCATTGGATACTTCTTTTGCAAGAATTTGACTTAGAAATAAAAGATAAAAAGGCGTCAAGAATGTGGTGCCTGATCACCTTTCAAGAACTCAATGCTCCAACGGAGAAGATACCCATAAATGAAGATTTTCCCAAACACATCTTCATGATGTGTAAAGAGCCCTGGTATGCCGATATTGCAAACTACCTTGCAACCTGGCGAACACCTTCAAACTGGTCAAATCAGGACAAGTACTGCTTTTTGACACAAATACGTTTTTCTTTTGGGATGAACCGTATCTATTCAAATTTTGCCCTGACCAGATCATTAAAAGGTGTCTTCCTAAGGATGAATATCAAAGCGTTTTGACATTTTGTCACGAGTTAGCTTGTGGTGGACACTTTGATCCACGAAAAACTGCCGAGAAAGTACTTCAGAGTGGCTTCTACTGGCCCACTCTCTTCAAGGACGCTCATAAATTTTACAAATACTATACCAAATGTCAACTGATAGGTCGAATCACATGCAAAGAGATGATGCCCATTACACCAATCTTGAAAGTAGAAATTTTTAACTTGTGGGGCATTGACTTTATGGGACCCTTTCATATATCTTACGACAAACAATTCATTTTGATAGCTGTAGACTATGCTTCTAAGTGGGCTGAAGCTGTTCCAAGCAGAACAAATGACAACCAAGTTGTCATCAAATTCTTAAGAGAAATATCATTTCGCGCTTTGGAGCTCCCCGTACGATAATAACGGGAGTCATTTCTGTAACCGGGCTTTTGAAGCCCTAATGCAGAAATACTCCATTTCTCATAAATTGTCCACGGCTTGCCACCCTCAGACAAATGGGCAAGTGGAAGTTACAAATAGACAAATAAAACTCATATTGGAGAAAATCGTAGGACAAATCGTAAGGACTGGTCCATCAAACTTGTTGATGCTTTATGGGCTTATCGAACTGCCTACAAGATTATCCTCGATATGACTCCATATCGAGTTATATTTGAAAAATCATGTCATTTGCCCGTGGAGCTTGAGCGTCGTGCGTTGTGGGTGATTAAACAGCTAAACTTTGACCTAAAGACAGCCGATGACTTGAGAAAGTTGCAGATTTCTGAGCTGGAAGAGATACGAATGAATCTAATGATAATGCTCAGATTTCTAAACATAGAACGAAGCTCTTCCATGACAAATTAATTAATCGAAAGAATTTTGCCCCCGGACAAAAAAGTTCTGTCGTATAACTCCAGACCACCTTTATCCTGGTAAACTGAAGACCTTGTGGTCAGGACCGTATTTTGTACACACCGTTTTCCCTCATGGTGCTATTGAGATTTCAGAGATTTCAAAATGGTAGCATTTTCAAAGTCAATGGCCAAAGACTAAAATCATTCTACACCGTGGATCCAAAGTCACGCGAGATTCTTGAACTGGGTCTTTGCGACCCAGTCTACATGTGACCAGGCCCTTCTTTTAATTTCCCCTAGTATTCATTGTAAATCTTTTGGGATCTACCTTGTACCTTTTATAAATAAAAAAATAAAAAAAATAAGAATAATAAAAAGAAAAAATATAAAAAATAAAAAAGAAAAGCAAGAAAACAAAATTAAAAAAATAATAAAGGACTGAAGTGCTAAATGGCACCCAGGTTTTCTCTCCTATATGTACCCATTTTAACCAGAAATAACCCTAGGTAATTAAATTACATTTTTACCTAGGGGAAAATAAGGTAACCTACCCTTCTCAGACCTCTATAAATACTCTCCAACCCCTCTCCCGTTCCCTAACTTAAAATCTGAGAGCTGATCTGAGAAGGGAGATGAGTGCACCGTCAGAGAAAATTTCCCTGCCTCTGCTTCCTGTCCTAGCCGCATTTTCTCAGCCAGGGTCGTGAATCCGCAACTGTCTTGAGGAGTTTTGTGCGCCATCTAATTTTCCTGTGATCGATTCCTCCTGTAGATCTCTAATCTACAACATGATTTGCAGATTTCTGTGTTATTGCTCTGTGCAATCCGATTTTTGTTTCCTTCCACGTATTCGGGGAGGTTTGCAATTTTCTCTCTGTTCCTTCGAATTTTAATCCATGGTACCCACTATATTTGCTGAGAAAGATTTCTCTAGGCTCTTTAGTGATGTTAATGGATATGGCCATGCATTTTTGGATAGGATTAAAGAATGAAATTGGTATATGATTAGACTAAGAAGGTGTACTTATTATGAGTATAGAAATGTATTTGATGTACCCTTTCTTGTCTCCGCTATAGCATAAGGCTATACCGAGTCGATTCTCAGGGAGAGCTCGCGATGGAAGCTTTACGTTGTGTGGTAGTGAAGTGAACAAACGAGTATTCTTCTCTTACTTATAAACTTAGTGAATCAAATGCAAAAGAAACTAAAAGGATGTATGGATATGTTCATGGTGGAAGTGGAAAAGAAATCAAGAAGTGGATGTGGTATTCACAAGAAAAGAAATGAAACTTAAAGAAGAATCAATCCATGACTAGCTTACCTTGCTAGCTTGCCAAGACTTACTAGACTCCTTGATAGCGAATGTGTGCCTAATATTGTCACTCCATTAGCTTGGATTCGTCTCGCGTGTTTGACCTAATTACTTTCTCACTTGCAAGACGGTGGTTTAACCGTCGGAGAAGAGAAGATCATACAACTTGCAAGATTAACAAAGGCAATCACCCATGAGTTAGTGAAGTAGCAAGACTAGTGGTAACCTAGTACATGGAGAAGAAATTAGCTAAAAGCCATTACAAAAGCAAAACAAAGCTTGAAGTAAATTGCAAGAAGTAAACAAAGCAAGTAATAAAGCAAGTAAACTAGAATCAAGCTCAAGTAGAGAAGTAGAGAATGGATCAATCCTTGTATAGCTCCAAGTGTCACTTCTTGATGATACAAGCTCTCTCTCTCTTACAACTCTCTCTTGCAATGAAATCTAGGGAGGAGAAGATCATAGAGAGCTAAAAAAATCCTAAACAAAACCTAGCAAAATTACAAGCTATTCACTAATCTCTCTCTCTTCTCTGATCCGTCTTTGCTCGCAGGTGAAGTTGGACTATTTTATAGCAGGAAGGAGAAGCTTCGAGAGCCAAGGTGGTTGCCACAAAATCCGGGGCTCAACGGCCCTGGGATTGCCGCGCCCTGCCGCGGGATTGCCGCCAGATCTGGGCCGTTGGCTCGGATCTTTCTGGTGAGATCTGGTAGTTAAGTTGTTGGCCACGTGGACTGGTTGGATTCTCCACTTGGCGCGCGGATCTCTCTAGATCTGGATTTGAATTTGGCTTTATCTTAATCATGGATTAATCACTTAATTAGTGTTAATTAAGTGATTATTTGGATATCTCTCCATTAAGTGTGTACCTGCAAATATGTAGAGAAGAGGAGTAAAAATCACATATTTATTTGTAATATGCATGGGAATTATGATGTAAAATATGCAATATTGGATACCAATCACACCCCCACACTTATTCTTTTGCTCGTCCCGAGCAAAACAAAGAAAAAGAAAAGAAAATCTAAGCTACAAATTTTATTGCACCACTTTCGCAGGTGACGCGATTGCACTGAGCATGTGCAACAAGCCGTTAAACCTCTAGGTTACCCCAGAGGAGGAGTGTTGTCTCCTGAGGGTTTTCAGCGGATTACACCCACAAAATCCATAAAGAAAGAAGACAAATGTTAGTATTTTGAAAACGCATTTTGAATAAGAGACATGTTTACGAACTATTTTCGCAAAAATATAAGTGATCCTAGGTCATAAGTCCACCTATAATTATTCTTCCTTAAACTTAGTATTCATGCAAGATCTTGTTTTTAATTAAGGTAAGAATTCAAAATTGGATTGAATATTTTATCTTTCATAAAACCTAGATAATATGCACACCGTGCACAGTGGAGATTTCTGGGATTTCAACTCCAACCATCAAGCCATTTATTTATATATTTATTTTTCTTTTCTCTTTTTTTTTTCTTCCCTTAGTCTAGGCTTTCTAGTCTACCCTTGTAGCGAGCCTTTAACCGATGACTCCCAACCAGACGGTCTTAGGGTACCAGATGAGAAAACATCCCTCGGGTTTAAGGTCTCGAGTAGAAAAGGCCACATAACTAAGGGGGATTATTTATTTCCTTTACCACCGTTAGGCGTGAATAATCATGCTTCTTGAGGCACAATTCTCCAGCTTAATAGGTGATGTTTTATTTATATATTTTTTTCTTTTTTTTTTTTTCTTTTTATATATATGGCATTTTTGGTCTTTGTCTCCATCCCAAGAAATGTGTAAGTGTGAAGTGCATATTATCTAAGGCAAAAAATTCAAGATAAGAATATCTCACCAATTTTACTTACTTAGCCTATAATTTCCAACAAGATCTATTACTTCAACTATGTTTAAGATGTCATAATTAAAGCTTTCTTAATTTCTAAGATACATCTTAATTTTTTTAAAAATAGATCAAAACTTTTGTCTCTTATTTCAAAAAGTTTTTATTTTTTTTTATTTTTTTATATATTTTATATTTTTTTTTATTTTTATTTATTAAAAGAAGTGTAAAATAAAGAAAATCTAAAACTAAAAGAAGTGTAAAAGAAAGAAATTCTAAAAACTCTAAGTTAGTAAACCCTCCCCCACACTTATTTCATGCATTGTCCTCAATGCATCATGATATATGTATGCATGAAACAAAATGAAAAGGGAAGGAAAAAAAATTTACCTTAAGGTGGTGGTTCCGGTGGTGGTCGGATTGGTCCACGGAACATGGCCCAATAATCTTTGCTTTGGGTTTTCAGGAACCCACCAAAAATATAACTAATATGACCCACAAGAATGATGTGTGCATGAATGATTTTTATTATGTACATGACCACCCCATCTAATTTCAAGATTTTCCTAATAATTTCAGAGTCAAATTTATCAAGATCCTTGTCCAAAAATGGAGCATGAAATGATATAACAGTTGACTTGGACTCTGGAAGAACAGGAACGACTACCGACTCAGGGAAGTGAATTAAGTCAAGTGATGGTGCCGGAGTCGAAGTGAGTTCAAAATTGGGTCCAAGTCAAGAAATGAAACTCAAGTCCACAATCATTGTCCAACAATGGGATGTGACCTAATATGGGTGATATCTCTTTACTTCCAATATTAAGGAATTCAAGCTCATCGCCATACAATTCTTCAAAACTTAAGTCAAAATCTTCTGATAGAATTGTACAATCAGTTTCAGAAGTAAAGAGATCGAGAAAATCAAGGTCACATTTCTCATTGAGTTCAATTCCACAAGATGGAGAACTTGCCAAAATGTCAATAGAATCTTCAAAAGTGTAGAATTGGGCAAGTTCAATATGATCCTCAAAAATGGGTGATTCAACTTCATTGAGAATTGGGAAAGGATCCAAGATTGACTCCGGGAAAAGATTGAAGTAAGGTAAAGATACCGGAGTCATTATGGAATCAGGAAGAAGGATTGAATCACAAAGTTGGGGTTCAAGATCACATTCTTCATGTAACTCAATTAAATGTGGAGAACTTGCCAATTTATCAATGGGATTTTCAGAAGTAAGGAACTGGCCAAGTTCTATGTGATCATCATAAAAGATTGGTGATTCAATTTCACAATGGATAGGAAATGGATCCAATACTGACTTGGGAAATGGATTGAAATCAGGTAAGGTTATGGAAGTCATGATTGAATCAGGAAGTAAATTGGAATCATCAAATGAAAGTTCAGGATCAAATTCATGTTCCAGTTCAATTTCAGAAAAAGGAAAACTTGCCAAATTGTCAAGTGGATCAGAAGTGTGGACAAGTTCATTTTTAGGAAATGAGAAACTTGCCAAAATGTCAACGGGATTTGAATTTTGGACAAGTTCAAGTTTAGGAAATGAAAAACTTGCCAATGTATCAATTGGATCTGAAGTTTGGACAAGTTCAGGTGAGTGTGCTGAAATTGAATCTGGATTTCCAAGATGACAAGAGTCTTGAGTCATATCAATAGAGTGTGGTATAACTGGATTAGTCAAATGTTGATAGGATAGAGTTTCCTCTTTCCTAAGAAGGTTATCCAATTGTTCTTTCACACTATTGATAGACTTGGCATGTGATTTTTGATATTGTAACATAGACTCTTGCAAGATGTCTATACTCTTTTCTAGAATTGATGTATCTTCAAATGATTGTTCTAGAATGGGAGTATAGGAATCTTGACTTTGGAGGTTTGTGAATAGTGTGAGTCAAAATGTGTGATGATGGAAAAGTGGACTCACACAAGAAATCTTTACTCGTTTCCATGACAAATGGTTGTTCATTAGGAAATGGTGGAACTGAGTAAGACTCTTGAAAATACTGTGGAACTGGAGAGGGAAATGGTTCTGGAAGTGTTTGCTCAGCTCTCTGTAAATTAGCTTCTAAACTCCTTAATAAGTCAGATTTGTCTTCAAATGGAGGCTCAGAAAAAGGAGTGTATGACGTGGACTCGGGAAATGAATATTGTAAACAAGGTGAATATGATGGACAAGGATTTTGAAAATTTGACTCGGGGTAAGTGAATCCCCAATGACTCGATGAAGAGTTGAAATTATTTGGACATTATAATTATTAGATGGGGTATATGAGTCATATTGATTCGGATAAGGCCAACCCGGTGTATGTGGTTGGTGCATATTGTAAAACACCGGGTTGGAATTATCCGAATATGGAGATGGTGTGAAATATGGATTATTATTAGGATGGAAAGAATTGTAATTGTAAGCCATATCACACAATCACAAACAAAAATCAAACAAACAAACAAAAGAAAGAAAGAAAGAAAATTCTAACCTAAGTTAGGGTAGACTTAGACCTAGACGACTCCTAACAAATAGACTGTCCACGGGAGGTTTAGTGCAGACTCTAACCACAAGCTAATCAGCCAGGGAAGGGTAAGGTTGGTGGGAGGTTTTCCGTCCGGAGACGTTCCTTAATTAAGTAACCAGCAACCTTCGGGCTTTCGGCCCTCAACCCCTTTCCTAGACACCGATTTTGTAAGGGTTAAGTTCCAACACTTTTCCCCCTTAGGATAATCTCCTAAGTGAGTCCGAGATGTCCCTAGGGCCAACGTCTACTTTTTTATTAAATTAGGCTTGGGTTAGTGAGTGCTTGGGAAAATGATTTTCGGGCTAAGGAAAGGGTAATGACCTCCCCCACCTTATCTTATTTACGGGTATGCCCTTAAATTTGAATTGTGCAAGTGTACAAGAAATATAGCTAGGATACACTCAAAGCATGAAAATCAAGCAAGGAGTTTGTCCTAGTCTAAATGCAATGCAAACACGTACCTTGCCTCCAGCACTCTTCAACAGTAAAAGTAAAGAATTGAAGAGACACGTGCCTAAAATGCAAGTGTCTAAACAATTTTTAACAATTCAACCAACTTTTTACTGTTTTTTAATTAAGCAGGAGTAGGATGCAGAATACAGGAAATAAAGTATAGAAACAGATGTATTTTACAGAACCAGAGGCCCTGCAGAAAATTGGTGAGTAGTGAACTCCTTATTGCCGCGTTCCCACGGCAAATTGCCGTAGATCCGCGGCAATTTGGAGGGATCCTGGCTCTGCTTTCTTGAGCAGAGTCCCAGGTCCACTTGTATGTTACTGCAATGAATAGTTTCCTGTTTTCTTCTCCTGTAACCTGCAACAGAGAAGAAGGATCGTTTAGTACTTCACTTTAACCTAAAAAATACGTTGCTCTCCCCGGCAACGGCGCCATTTTGATTAGGACTAGAGAGGGTGTACTTATTATGAGTATAGAAATGTATTTGATGTACCCTTTCTTGTCTCCGCTATAGCATAAGGCTATACCGAGTCGATTCTCAGGGAGAGCTCGCGATGGAAGCTTTACGTTGTGTGGTAGTGAAGTGAACAAACGAGTATTCTTCTCTTGCTTATAAACTTAGTGAATCAAATGCAAAAGAAACTAAAAGGATGTATGGATATGTTCATGGTGGAAGTGGAAAAGAAATCAAGAAGTGGATGTGGTATTCACAAGAAAAGAAATGAAACTTAAAGAAGAATCAATCCATGACTAGCTTACCTTGCTAGCTTGCCAAGACTTACTAGACTCCTTGATAGCGAATGTGTGCCTAATATTGTCACTCCATTAGCTTGGATTCGTCTCGCGTGTTGACCTAATTACTTTCTCACTTGCAAGACGGTGGTTTAACCGTCGGAGAAGAGAAGATCATACAACTTGCAAGATTAACAAAGGCAATCACCCATGAGTTAGTGAAGTAGCAAGACTAGTGGTAACCTAGTACATGGAGAAGAAATTAGCTAAAAGCCATTACAAAAGCAAAACAAAGCTTGAAGTAAATTGCAAGAAGTAAACAAAGCAAGTAATAAAGCAAGTAAACTAGAATCAAGCTCAAGTAGAGAAGTAGAGAATGGATCAATCCTTGTATAGCTCCAAGTGTCACTTCTTGATGATACAAGCTCTCTCTCTCTTACAACTCTCTCTTGCAATGAAATCTAGGGAGGAGAAGATCATAGAGAGCTAAAAAAATCCTAAACAAAACCTAGCAAAATTACAAGCTATTCACTAATCTCTCTCTCTTCTCTGATCCGTCTTTGCTCGCAGGTGAAGTTGGACTATTTATAGCAGGAAGGAGAAGCTTCGAGAGCCAAGGTGGTTGCCACAAAATCCGGGCTCAACGGCCCTGGGATTGCCGCGCCCTGCCGCGGGATTGCCGCCAGATCTGGGCCGTTGGCTCGGATCTTTCTGGTGAGATCTGGTAGTTAAGTTGTTGGCCACGTGGACTGGTTGGATTCTCCACTTGGCGCGCGGATCTCTCTAGATCTGGATTTGAATTTGGCTTTATCTTAATCATGGATTAATCACTTAATTAGTGTTAATTAAGTGATTATTTGGATATCTCTCCATTAAGTGTGTACCTGCAAATATGTAGAGAAGAGGAGTAAAAATCACATATTTATTTGTAATATGCATGGGAATTATGATGTAAAATATGCAATATTGGATACCAATCAGTATACCTTGGTGTATGATATTTCTGAATATGAAGCCTACTATTGCCCTGAGTTTATTAAGCTATTTTATGTTAATCTTGACCAAGCCACAATTGATCTTGACACCCACCAATTCACGGTACATCTGGCTCTTGGGGATATCATTATCACTGTTGACATGTTAGAGGACTATACGCGAGTCACCAGCAACCCGCACCATAGCGACCCCCTGCCTTTGATTGAATACATGACCATGATGGGGGCTCGCTGCACTGAACAAGATAGAGGGCTCAAAGCCAGTAACACTTTTAGATATATACATTGCGTTCGACGCTGGATCCAAAGCAATATGCTTGGCCTCGACCACACCACTTCTTTTAATAGGGCAGTGTTGCAGATTATTCACGATCTTTTGATCGGCAGCATACAGTTTGTATCAACACTATCATCTTTAACTATCTCATCACCAACTCCACGCGCACACGCGGCGCCAATACTCACATCCTGTATTGGTGACTCGTCTGTGTAAGAATTTCTTACTAGACAATGTCTTTGATTCATTTGATAGAGTATTTGTTGCACCAGAATGGGTAACAAGTGCTTATAATAGTTGTCTCCATGCTGTTTGGACCCTTAGTGTCCAACCCGAAGATGCCCAAGCAGAGTCCTCTTCTGAGAAACTCTTGGAGGAGGATGATGACCCTGCCTTTTGGCAGCACCCCACCTACTGATTCTAGAGCTTTCATGCCTACCATGTGGAGAGACATAAAGAAAATTTTTAAGGGGCAAATTAGGCTGAGAAAACAGATGGAGGAGCAGACCACTCGTCTGGACCGTATAGAGGAGGGTTTGCGGAGGTCACAGTCGGCCGGTCCAAGCACCACAGCTGGTCCGAGCCGTAGGAGGGGGTGATAACTTTTCTTTACCTATTTTATGCATGTATTTTATTTGCATACATTGGAGACAATGCATGATATAGATATGGAGGGGATACTAACATAGATTTTTTTCATTTTTAGGATTTTTGATTTTTAGAACTAACTTAGATTTTGATTTTCTAGGATTTTCTTAATTTTGATTTTCTTATATATAAAAAGAAAAAATTATATATATATATATATATATATATATATATATAATATATATATATATATATATATTAATTTCAGTGATCCATTTTTAAAAGAATTGACTTGATCTTAGGAATTAGGGAAATTCTAAACTAGGATTTCTTGATATAAGTTAAAATAAGAAGAATTGTTGGTCTTTAGGTTAAGAAAGAAAAGAATAGAAAGATAATTAGATTTTAAATTTTTCCTAAGCATTATATACATTTACATGTTGAGGGATTAATCAAAGACTTAGTACATTTATTTATACATGTTAAAATATATATATAAAAGAAGAAAAAAAGAAAAATAAATGTGTTAGAAATTAATAAAAACTTGATCACCAATTAAACTAGTTAGTTGTACCTTAAGAAGCATAATCAGTCACGCCTAAAGGTGGTTGAGTCCTTAGCATTCGTGGCCTAGTTTACTCGAGTCCTTGAACCTTAAGGATGTATTCTCATCTAGTGCCCTAAGACCATCTGGTCTGAGAGTCGTCGGTAAAAGGCTCGCTACATGGGTAAATTAGAAAACCTAATGAAGCTAAGAAAATAAATAAGTGTAAATATATATATGTAATATTAAAAAAATAATGATAATAAAATATAAATAAATGTACCATAGTCTAAGAACAATTCCTCATACATATAAATGTATATATGTTAGGCTTGACACAAAATCTAGGTCTCTCTTTATTTTTGAAACTTAACCTAAGTTAAAGAGAAAACTTCAAATGGAGACTTGTAATAAGAAGGAAAAGTTTGGGGTAACCTAAAACCGAAAGATCATCTAAATTCTTGCAAAAATGGATCATAAACTTTCTTCTTCTTTTTCTTTTGAAATTCACTAACATTTTTCTTTTTCTTTAGATTTTTTGTGGGTGCAATCCGCTGAAAACCCTAGGAGACAACACTCCTCCTCCAGGGTAACCTATAGGTTTAAAAGGCTTGTTGCACGAGCTCAGTGCAATCGTGTCATCTACGAAAATGGTGTAATAATGTAGTTAGAATTTTCCCTTTTTCTTTGCTTATGTTGCTCAAAGACGAGTAAAAACTAGGTATGGGGGTGTGATTGGAGTTTCATTTTGCATCATTTTATATCACATTGCCATGCATTTTATTAATAAAAATATGCTTTTTAATGGTTACCTCTCTTATTTTTCAGGTCCATTCGTTAATGGAGAAGAAGGACCAAATCTTGAATTTTTCAAGGATTTAAAAGAGTTTTTAAGAGCCCAAATCAAGGAAGCCTAATTCTATAACGAACCAGGGATATTCCCATGGTTTTAGAAGCTCCAGCTGGGCACCTGCACCGTAACAGAATGTCAGAGCAATCGCTAGCGCAATGACCTAGATTCTGTCGCGAAAACGTGGCTCTAGCCGTTTCCGCGACAAATCTATGGTCGTTGATCAAGCGATTGATTCCACGGCTATAATTGATAGCGATTATCTCCTGAGGCCTATATAAAGACCCCCAGGGCCTCTGCAGAGAAGAGGAGAGGATAACTAGAATGTTAGGTGTGAATGTAGGATTTCTTTAGGTTTCTCTTAGTTATCTTTTTAGATCCAGAAAAGAGTGAGAGAGAGTGAGAGAGTGGTTTCTGTAATTGAAGAATGACATTCAAATACAAGGCTCAAGTTCTCCTTTCTCTAATTTTCTTACTCTATTGCCACTTACTTTCAAGCTCTTTATTTCTTGCACTTATTTTACTATGTCTTCTTCCTTGCTTTTCTTTTTCATGTATAACTAATCGCCTAACATGACTAACTAACCTCTAATACTACTAACTATTAACTCTTGGGTGATGCTAACTCATATGACTCATTGGATGTTTAAATTTCTAGTCTTGTATCTAACAAGTCTCTTAATTCCCAATGAAGATGAGTATTATTTCTAATCTTAGTGAAAGTTTTGATATCATCTCTATATGATTCATGTGTGCCTAATTTAGAGCCTTGTTTCTTTTAACAAGAACCTTGATGGAACATGAAGATGGGATCACTTTAGTATGCTAACACTTATTGTACTAGTTTCTTATTTCATACTAGCTAACTATTGCTTTGATGATTTAATGAATCTTACATTCTTATTAAGCATATCTAAAGTGTGAATTCCTAAGTTCTATTCTTGTGAACCTATTGGGAGCTGATGATCCAAGGAGGCCACTTAACCAAGCTAAGATGAGAACATCTCCACAATTTGAGACAACTTATTGACTTGACAAAGCAAGACGGACAATTGCCAATGAATCTATATGAGGCACAAGTCACCCAATAAGATTAGTAAGTTAGTAGTATAGAGTGTTAGTTAGTCATGATTTTCTTTGTAAAATCACCTAGAGGGGGGGTGAATAGGTGATGGCTAATCTAATGGTCACTTAATGCACAAATGATGCGGAATTAAAACTAAGATGACCAAAATAAAACTTTACACTAAACACCACGTATAACACAAGAGTGTTGCCGAATTCCCCGTGAAGGGCTCTGGACAAACTCCTCTAGATTCTCCTTGAATGGGTTGAGGTGCCGCGTTGGCTCTCTTGTTTGAATACAAGTGTTAGCAACAATCCCAAGCAAGTATATCAATATGAGCACAATATATCAAGCATGTAAATGATAAAGACAAAATTGAATGCAAGATATAAAAGAGACAGAGAGAGAGAGAGATAGAGTGAGCAATCGCAAACACAAAGGGTTTGTTTCGAGGTTCGAGCACACTTGCTCTACATCCCCGCCTTCGACACACGAAGGATTTCCACTATGCAAGATCCCAATGGATCTCTCCCCGGTGCCGCAACACCTACAAGCCCTCGGACTCCCAAGTCCCGTACACACGCAAGCCCCACAAGCTTGCCGAGGCCGCACCTCGAACCAAAGAGTTCACAACCGAACTCCACACCACCAACGAGCACACTTGCCCGTTTCCTCAAAGAACAATCACGAGCACACTTGCCCGCCTTCTCAAATTACAAGATGAAATCTTAGTGATCTAAACACTTTGATCATCTAACAAACTCTCACAACACAATCCTATGGATAAATAGACAATGGATAGCTCAAGTGATTGTGAGAAAGCAAGGAAAGAAAAGGTGGAGGAAAAACTCAAATAATCACACTTTTAAATCACTCTTGATAAATTCTTCCCTTTTGATTGGAAGTATTAGCACTCAATTTTGTGGAGAAAACTTCTGAAAAGGATTGGAAAAACTGGTTCAAAGGTCTCCCTCAATCTTGGTCTCAAACAATGACAAAACCCCTATTTATATAGGCCAGAAAAATATAGCCGTTGGGGTCTGTCAGACCTGCCGGTCGACCGCCCGGTCGACCGCCAACGGTCAAAAATCTGACCGTTGGAGCCTCCGGTCGACCGCACGGTCGACCGAAATAAATAGAGAGCACTGCTCTCAGTCCCCGGTCGACCGCAAGGTCGACCGGCCATCTGCCAGGTCTAGGCGTGCACGTTTGTGCACGTCGGTCGACCTCGCGGTCAGCCGACTTCAGCTCCGGTAGACAGTCACGGTCGGCCGCTGAAGCCTGAAACAGTTTTTCTGGAATTTGAAAGTTATTCTTTTTGGTTTAAATAAAATCCCATAAATACTCAGAAAATCTACAAAAATAGTTTTACCAATATACTTTGATAAACAAACATGCTTGCACAAAATCAAGGCATGTTATAAATGATTTGGACTATTTTTGTAATTTGGAAATATTGGCTCAAATGAAAACTGTTTTTCTAAAACATGTTTTTCCAAAACTTGTTTTTTCATAACTTAACAAAATACAAAAACAAGATATTTAAGTTCATTTTAAAGCATAGTGTGTATGGATATGATCCACTACACAATCATAATGAAATATCTATATTTTTGACATTAAGTACTAAACTTGGTTTTGGTTAAAGATATGTATATAGAAATACCAAAAACCAAAGTAGATATTTTGTCATAAGGAAAATCTTTTCTAAATAAAATTCTTTTATGAAACAATTCTATCAAGAGTGTGTGTGTATGATATACTTAAGCAATCCACCAACTATCTATCCTTTACATTTTATCTAAAATAAAAACTAAATCTTATACCTAGACACAAGTCTTCATCTTCTTGAAGTCTTCACTTGAAGGCTTCTCATCTTCTTGACTTGGTCCAAGCTTGATCCAAAAGCTCCTTGGATCACACCGTGCTAGCTCTAAATCTTGACATTTTATCCTTTGTTGAGCTATGCACCTACTAAGATCTTGATCATAAATCTGTCACTAATTAAACACAAGATCATTAGTAAATATAACTTCATGAGTTGATCATCATCAAAACTAGGGTGATAGGCCTTTGGGCCAACAATCTCCCCCTTTTTGATGATGACAAAACTCATGAAGTTATATATGCATGGATTAAAGTAAAGCTTCAAAGAAGCTCCCCCTTAACTCATGCATCACAAGAAATAAATAGATATGACATTAAAGCACATAAACATGTATGCAAATGAATGGAGATATAACAAAAACAAATCTTTTTCTCCTATTTGCAAAACAAATCATATATGCATAAAACACAAATTCTATAACAACTCAAAATCTTTCTCCCCCTTAAACAAGGAAGACAAATACTTCTCCCCTTAAGTAAGGAAACACATGCATATATCTCAAATACTTCTCCCCCTTTTTGTCAATCATCAACAAAGGGTTCAAAGTAAAATAAATCAAAATAAATTTTTCTCCCCCTTTTTGTTTGAAACAAAGAACCAATGAAGGGGTAATCAAATCAATCATAAGATTTATATGCGATATACATTCATGAAGAGGAAGACGCTAAGTTAACTTCCCTACACATATGCATTATATGAAGAAGGGATGATAAGCCCCATTCACATAACACATATTATGTAATGCATAAGAGGAGATGTGAAGCTCCCCCTACACACGTGTACCATATAAAGAAGAGATGTTAAGCTCCTCAATACACAATACACTCAACATGAATCTATATGTAGAAGAGATGTTAAGCTCTCGTTGCATATAGGCAATACAAATCAAAATTTTGAATTTTTCTTATAAAATAAATTTGAAATTCTCTCAATAATGAATTTTGATATCAAAGTTGAAAATGATCAATTGTAAAATAGTGATCAATAGTAAAGTAATGATCAACTAATAGTAAAATAATGATCAACCACATTGATACCAATTTGAAAACTAATGCATAAGCTTAAAAAAAATAAGATTTGAATTTAGCTTAGCATTAACAATCTTTGTGCTTTTAAATATGTAAATCAATTTTAGCTTAAGCACACAACAAATCATATATATATATATATATATATATATATATATATATATATATATATATATATATATATATATATATATATATTATATATATATTGTATGAAGGAATTATATCAAATGGAAAGTGATACATACATATATAGGAAAGCAAAAATATGAGTATATATAAAAGAATCATATTGATACCAAATGAAAATATTCAATGATACCAATTATAAAATTAAACTTAGGTGTATACATCATATTATCTACCATAAGAAGAATTCGAACTAGTTAATATGAAAATGTTTTAAAACTAGTACGAAATCCTTCAAGTAAGGGATACAACAAAAATGATAATTAATCTCAATATTCCTTTAAATCATGAAGACATGAAAATCATCACAAAATTTTTTTTATTAAAATTAATTTATATTTCAAGGTATATGTATGTTTTGACAACACGATAAGTATACATACATATCCCTAAACACAATTGAGTCCATATAAGTAGATTTGCATTAAAGGCAAATGACTCAAAAGGTATACATGTATATCTTAAAGTTTGGCAAAATAAACATATATATGAAATGTAAACACATGATCATAAATCACATCCAAAATGGGAATACAAGTTTAAATATGTATGCATCATCAAAACTAAGCAATACAAGCACATCTAATGGGTTCAAATAAACATTCAAGCACAAATATAAATAGATTTATTTGTGGCTCACAATATGTACAAGTATAAATCCTAGTGTTGACAAAACTAACATTTAAACTAATCTTCAAATCATGAAGCATCAAATAAATTTTGAGAACTCAAAAGAGATTATCCATATTATTGTAAAATAGGATCATGTGTATATCTCAAAACTATCTGAAGAATAAATAACTAGTATAAATTGTTTTTTGAAAAACTAGTTAAAAATCTTTCAAATACATCAAATCATATGTTTTTCATAAAACATAATTAAATACACAAAGATTTAATCACTCATGGTCTATAAAGCTCAAAATAATCTTGAAATGAAGATGTGAGTGTTAAAAGATCATGTAAATAGCATTATTATGAAAATAGTCATTTAAGCTCAAAAAGTTCATAAATCACATTTTTAACAAATCAACTTAAAAAATCATTATTCATAAAACAACAATCTTCATGGTATATGTATGATTTATCCAATCCTAACAATACACATACATATCCCAAATATAAAAGAGTCTATCAAATGTATTTGCATGAAGGCAAGAGACTCACGGGTATACATGTATATTTATTAGATTTGAATTAAAAATACATATACATGAAGTAAATCATAAAGAATTTGGCAAAGCATGTATAAATGAGAATCATCAAAACTAATCTATACATATGCATATAGTGGTTACAAATGAGCATGAAGTGCAATCATATATAAAACAAATGTAGCTCTCTATTTGTACATGTATAATACAAGTTTTGATATAAACTACATCTAAGCATGTTATTACCACATGAAGCACATAAAATCTTAAAACATGAACATGCTATGAATATTATGAATAAACAAGCATAAACATAAAGTAGGAGTTTAGAAATCGTTACCAACTCCAAAGCTCCTAACATGGTGGTTGTCCCACCAAAATCTCCTTGATAGTGATGCGTCAAAGGTGTATCCATCAAGTCCATCGCATCCACTACCAAGGCACCAATCCTCTCATGTCGTGTGAGAGCCCTCACCTACATCAAATACACAAGGTGGGGTTTTGGTACCCATATTTTCTTGGGTCCTTTGGGGTTAGTCTTGTAAGGAACCCAAAAAATTTTATTTTTAGCAAAATTAAAATGATCTAATCTATCATAACAATATTTTGCTAAATGGCCTTTGCGCCACAATGTGTACATGTGTACACCTTAGTATGCTTATGTGTAGGAGTGTGATCATGTTGTGCAACATAAGCAAATGCATGGTTATGATGTGCATGAATGTGTGGAGTTTGTTTCTTTGAAAACATTGACTCCAACCTAGAATGATTAAAAGCACAAGAGTTCAAAGTTGAACTCAAACCATCCATTTTATTTTTCAAATCTTTTATCTCATTAGTGGTGGCATGAAAAGCATGATGTGATAAAGAACCATTTTTCTTTTTCTTTTTAGAAACAAATTCTTTTTCTTTTTCACAGATTTTTCTTTTTAAAGACTTATTTTCTTGAAAAACAACTTCTTTTTGTTTTTCCACCAAATCAATTTTATTTTTCAAAGTATTGTTTCCTTCACATAAATATTTAATTTTGAAAGAAAGGAAACATTCTCATTTTTCAAATCATTATTCTCTTTTTCTAAACATGCAATTTTATTTCTAAAAGAGTCATTTTCTACATGCATGCAATCAATTTTCTTATTTTCTTTCTTAAGCATGTCAAATTTCTCAAGCAATAATTGGCAAAAAGTAATGAGCTCATCATATGACATGTCTTCATCATCTAGCTCGGATTCGGTGTTTACCTCAAGGGGGTCATCCCCTTGGACCATATAGCATGCGTTGGAGGTGTCGCTCCCAACGTCCGAATCGCTCCTGGCATAATATAGATCTTTTTCGCCAAGGGAGGTGATGATGTTCCAAGCTACAAAAGCCGAATCAATGTTAGCAACCCTAAATAAGTAATCATCATTTAGGGTACTCTTCAAAGCATTTAGGGCTTTTGCATTCGCCTCAATGTACTTGCTATCATTAACATATGAATCTTTAATAGTAGCAAGATAAACATGAATGCCTAGGGCCTTGAGGTACATAGACATCTTAACCTTCCAAATGTGGATGTTAAGAATGTCAAAAGAGGGTGGTGACATGAAGTCCATGGTGAAGTGTGTGTACAAAATATTGTGATTAGTCGAAAATGAGGATCTTTAACTCTAGGTTGTTAGACCCAAATCAAGAGCACTAGCTCTGATACCAATTGTAAAATCACCTAGAGGGGGTGAATAGGTGATGGTTAATCTAATGGTCACTTAATGCACAAATGATGCGGAATTAAAACTAAGATGACCAAAATAAAATTTTTACACTAAACACCACGTATAACACAAGAGTGTTGCCGAATTCCCCGTGAAGGGCTCTGGACAAACTCCTCTAGATTCCCCTTGAATGGGTTGAGGTGCCGCGTTGGCTCTCTTGGTTGAATACAAGTGTTAGCAACAATCCCAAGCAAGTATATCAATATGAGTACAATATATCAAGCATGTAAATGATAAAGACAATAATTGAATGCAAGATATAAAAGAGACAGAGAGAGAGAGAGAGAGATAGAGTGAGCAATCGCAAACACAAAGGGTTTATTTCGAGATTCGAGCACACTTGCTCTACATCCCCGCCTTCGACACACGAAGGATTTCCACTATGCAAGATCCCAATGGATCTCTCCCCGGTGCCGCAACACCTACAAGCCCTCGGACTCCCAAGTCCCGTACACACGTAAGCCCCACAAGCTTGTCGAGGCCGCACCTCGAACCAAAGAGTTCACAACCGAACTCCACACCACCAACGAGCACACTTGCCCGTTTCCTCAAAGAAAAATCACGAGCACACTTGCCCGCCTTCTCAAATTACAAGATGAAATTTTGGTGATCTAAACACTTTGATCACCTAACAAACTCTCACAACACAATCCTATGGATAAATAGACAATGGATAGCTCAAGTGATTGTGAGAAAGCAAGGAAAGAAAAGGTGGAGGAAAAACTCAAAGAATCACACTTTTAAATCACTCTTGATAAATTCTTCCCTTTTGATTGGAAGTATTAGCACTCAATTTTGTGGAGAAAACTTCTGAAAAGGATTGGAAAAACTGGTTCAAAGGTCTCCCTCAATCTTGGTCTCAAACAATGACAAAACCCCCATTTATATAGGCCAGAAAAATATAGCCGTTGGGGTCTGTCAGACCTGCCGGTCGACCGCCCGGTCGACCGCCAACGGTCAAAAATCCGACCGTTGGAGTCTCCGGTCGACCGCACGGTCGACCGAAATAAACAGAGAGCACTGCTCTCAGTCCCCGTCGACCGCAAGGTCGACCGGCCATCTGCCAGGTCTAGGCGTGCACGTCTGTGCATGTCGGTCGACCTCGCGGTCGGCCGACTTCAGCTCCGGTCAACCGTCACGGTCGGCCGCTGAAGCCTGAAACAGTTTTTCTGGAATTTGAAAGTTATTCTTTTTGGTTTAAATAAAATCCCATAAATACTCAGAAATCTACAAAAATAGTTTTACCAATATACTTTGATAAACAAACATGCTTGCACAAAATCAAGGCATGTTATAAATGATTTGGACTATTTTTGTAATTTGGAAATATTGGCTCAAATGAAAACTGTTTTTCTAAAACATGTTTTTTTCAAAACTTGTTTTTCCATAACTTCACAAAATACAAAAAAGATATTTAAGTTCATTTTAAAGCATAGTGTGTATGGATATGATCCACTATACAATCATTATGAAATATCTATATTTTTGACATTAAGTACTAAACTTGGTTTTGGTTAAAGATATGTATAATAGAAATACCAAAAACCAAAGTAGATATTTTGTCATAAGGAAAATCTTTTCTAAATAAAAATTCTTTTATGAAAACAATTCTATCAAGAGTGTGTGTGTATGATATACTTGAGCAATCCACCAACTATCTATCCTTTACATTTTATCTAAAATAAAAACTAAATCTTATACCTAGACACAAGTCTTTATCTTCTTGAAGTCTTCACTTGAAGGCTTCTCATCTTCTTGACTTGGTCCAAGCTTGATCCAAAAGCTCCTTGGATCACACCGTGCTACCTCCAAATCTTGACATTTTATCCTTTGTTGAGCTATGCACCTACTAAGATCTTGATCATAAATTTGTCACTAATTAAACACAAGATCATTAGTAAATATAACTTCATGAGTTGATCATCATCAAAACTAGGGTGATAGGCCTTTGGGCCAACATTCTTTTCATCAAATTAAAACTCTTTTCTAAAAACTTTCTTTTTCTTACGAGATCCATTCTTCTCTTTTTCTAATTTTGCCATTTTCATTTCATTTTCCTCGCTTTCATTTTTCTTTTCTTAAACACTACAAAGATTCATCACTTTCTTTTCGCTTTGTTTTCTAATTCTTGAACAAAGAAGAACCTTCATTTTCTTCCTAAAAATTAAAACATAAAGAACTGTGAAAGCTTCCATCGCAAGCCCTCCCTGCGAATATGACCCGTTATAGCTTTTGCTACAAACAGTAATTCGAAGGAGCAAAGTAATTTTACATACATATTCAGAGTTTGAACATTGACACAAGGATTGAAACGGTTTACTCTAAACTCTAGCTCCATCCATTTTCTCCTTTCAAACACCATCCATGAAGAACATTCTTTCGAAGTTGCTTTGTTGTCAATCATGATATCAGTGATGGGCGGGGAATTCATCCTTAGGACAAGTTGTGTTGAGATTGATGCAGACCTTTATTCTTCCATTCTTCTTAAGTATGGGCATATTATTAGCAACCCAATTTGGGTGTTGTTCCTCTCGAATGAAGTCATATGCGATGAGTTTATGAACTTCAATTTCAATTACCTCCATAATGTTGGGGCAAATTCGTCGTTGTTCCTGCTTAACTGGTTTGGCATCCCGTTTGATGTTGAGATGATGCATGACCACCGAAGGATTCAGACCAGACTTTCTTCATAACTCCAAGCAAAGACATCTATATATTCTTATACAAGATATATAAGGTTTTGTTTCTCTGTCAGCGATAAACTTTTGCTTATAGAGATGAGATTTCAGTGTGCTTGATCACCTATATCCACTTGAATCACCTTATCTTCAGTGGGAGGTTCACGTTGCTCAAAATGCTTCTACTACTGAAAGTTTAGCTATTGAGCCCATGGATCGACATCGAATGGCTCAACATCTTCTTCATCGTGGTCTACATGATTGATCATTAACTTTTGCAGATTTTGAGTCAAAGAGCAATTTTAGAGAAGAGATCCAAAAAAATGATGAAAAACAAAGTTGCAAAGGCAGAATTTCTAGAAGATCTAGATGGATACAAATAGCCTAGAAGAATCAATACATAAGTTGAAGAAGACCAATTTCATAGGACAATTCAAAAGAAAGATGGCGAATTCATCGTCCCAATAGCGAATCCATGTTGACAAGTCAAAGAAAGTGAAGCACTTATGCCCGCTTTTTCTGAGTCAAAATAGGTCATCTATTGTAGTTAACTACAAAACCACCATATTATACAGTAAACTCACTATCGACCTGAGTCGGTTAATGATATAATTTTTTCAAATTTGTTTAGGACTTTGTTTTTATTTTTAGAATCCTTATTCAATTGTTTAGGATTTTTTAGGCCTATAAAGGACATGCATACTCTTATATTTAATATGCAATTTTGGAGATTCAAACTTGGAGACTACTTCTTAATAAAGTTTTGATTTTTCTACAACTTGCTGATTCTTGGAGGAGAAAATCAAAAGAAGGAGTTTCAATTAGGTTTTTTCCTTCCTTTTCTTTGGTTAATTATTAATCAATGCTTTTACTTGTTAAAAACATGTTTTCTTACTTTTTAGTTATGAACTATTTTTTTTCTATCTAGGGCCTTGGTATAGGCTATCTACTGAAGATTATTCATGAATTAATTAGTTGTTAATTGTTCTTATTTAATAATTGCTTAATTTCTATTCTAGATTTAATTGTTAATAATTGGTAGCCATAATTATTTAGATGATTAGATTAGAGACCGAAAGACGATAATCTAATAGAGCATCTAAGAATAGAGATCACTATTTACAGGCTGAGACCGGGAGGTGAAGCATAGATATTGTAATCTTTAAAAAAAAATCATAGATCTTAATGATGTCATAAGATAGTAAATTCACTAGATCGGAAGACTGTGAGTTCTAAATTAAGGTAAGATTTAGCAATTATCGGAAGAGATTGTTAAATACTAAAAGATCCTTGATTTATTATCAATAATTAGATAAAGTTTCTAATACAATTAATTAGAATAAATTTGAAGTAGATATGCCAAAGTCCTAAAGCCCTAGTAACTTTCTCATAAAAGAAAAACACTCTTTTAATCAATTTCACTTATTTTCAAATAAGATTAGAGATAACTAATAGTGGCAGTTAAATATAATCCTTGTGGGTTCGACACACTATTTCATCACTTTCTCACTCGTAACGATTTGATATACTTGCCAATTTGCACATCAAGTTTTTAGCATCATTGCCGAGGATTGTTAATTTAATATCACAGATAATTAAATAAATCCGATCTTAGTTTGAATTTTCTTTTTACATAAAATTATAGTTTTATTTTTTTCTATTTCAGATCAGGAAGCCGACTGCAAGAAGGCAAACAAAGACAGCGAATTCACGGTACCAACAGCGGATCCACCGTCCAAATTTAGAGTCTGAAGTCTGAGTTTTAGGCTCTAATTCCTGAACATATATGCTACATTATGGGAGTTCTGACCTGATAGAACCAGACCCAGAGATCAAGAGAACCATTAGACACTTGCTAAAGGAAATGAGAGAACAAGAAGCGAAGATGGCGAATAATTAAGAACGTAAAGCATTGAGAGATTTTGATGTGCAATCTACATCGACAGCAACATCCTGTATTATCAAGCTGACTATTCAAGCCAACAACTTCGAGTTGAAGATTGGTGTCATATAATTGGTGCAAAACATGTGCCATTTCGAATGAGGACCTAATGAAGATCCGAACGAGTACATCAAAAATTTCTTGGGATTGATTGGGAATTGGACTCTAGTTTGCAACTGAGAAAAGTTTTGGAGATCTGCGACACGCAGAAGCACAATGGGGTCTCTCCTGATGCAATAAGGTTAATGCTCTTTTCTTCTTCTATTAAGGATAAGGCAAAATTTTGATTCTATTCTCTACCAAAGGAAATAATTACAACATGGGACGAGTTGGCGTCAGCACTACTGGCTAAGTATCTTCCACCAGCCAAAGTAGCAAAGAAACGGAGCAATATTATGACTTTCTCCTAATTAGATAATGAATCCATACATGATGCATGGGAGAGGTATAAAGTTTTGCTCAACAAAGCATCAAACCATCGCTACCCCATGGTTGGAGATTCAGTTCTTTTGTAACAGACACTCCATTCGAATACAAAGATGATCATAGATGCTACAGCAGGTGGAGCCTTGATGAATAAGAATTTGGAGAAGGCTCGAGAATTACTTGATGAGATATCATCAAATCACTATCAATGGCAATCATCAAGTAGAACGATAAAAAAGATTGCAGAAGTACACGAGCTAGATACGCTATTAGTAATCCAAGCACAATTGGTGGTGATAACAAACGATTGGGAACAGCCACTGTAAGTTCCATCAAAACCAACTCTTCTTGTGATTTTTATGGAGGGGGCGTGAAAGCAATTCTTATCAATCTGGTAGTTTATCAAAGGCAGAATAACGCCTACTCTAACACATACATTTAGGATGGAGGAACCACCCAAATCTTTGATGGGGGAACATCATGAGGCCATATTTTTAGCCGCAACAACAACAACGCTAACAACAACAAGAAGAAAAGAAACAAGGATGAGAAGAAGCAATAGCCCAATTGGTGAACAGTTCAACACAATTTCAGAAGAGCATCACAGAATCCATACATGCTCTTGAGTTCAGATGAGCCAGATGGTTGCTGCATTAACTAATGGGTCACAGGGATCATTGCCAAGCAATACAAAAAAAATCCAAGAGAGTAAGCAAACGCAATCATATTGAGGAGCGGCAGGCAATTAGAGTAGCAACAATTACAGAACACTGATGCAAAAGGTTACAGATGAAAACAAAGAAGAATTTAGGAAGTTTGTGGATAGTTCAATCCAAAAAATAGTGAATCCGCCATCCAGAAGATGAAGTAGCCCCAGAACCAGAACCTGTCAAGAAAGCATCAATGAATCCCTATGTTCCACCTATTCCATTCTCACAGAGACTCAGGAAACAAAACAAAGATAAGCAATTCTCTCAATTAATCGATATGTTTAAAAAATGCACATTAACATACCTTTTGCAGATGCCTTAGCATAGATGCCGAAATATGTGAAGTTCATAAAGATATTATAAGAAACAAGAATAAGCTAGAGGATCTGAGACGGTGATGCTAAATGAGGGATGCAGCGCAATTTTGTTGAACAAACTGCCTCCTAAACTTGAAGATCCAGGGTGCTTTTCTATCCCTTGTATTATTGGAAACTTTAAAATTTGATAATGTTTTATATGATCTTGGTACAAGTATAAATTTAATGTCTCTTTCTGTTTTGAAGGCATTGGATTTGAGAGAACTAAAATCGACCACTATCTTACTCCAATTGGTAGATAGATTGATAAAGTATCCTTTTGGTGTCACTGAAGATGTGCTCGTTAAAATCGACACGTTCTCTTTTCCTGCTAATTTCATCGTATTAGACATGGAGGAAGATCGCAACATTCGCCTCATCTTAGGACGACCTTTCTTAGCCATAGGAAGAACTTTGATTGTGTTGGAGGAGAGAGTATAGTAGAGGAGTTGATGTCATGCCAGGTGCTGTTGAAGACTGCCAAGGAGTCTACGACTAAAGGCGAAGGAACAGCGGACAGGAAAAAGCAGCAGCAGCAGCAGAAAGACAGAGGTCGGTCGACCGGTCCGGTCGACCGACGTGCACAGCGTGCACAGGAATTGAGCGGTCGACCGGCCGGTCGACCGCAACACTCTGATAGAGCTCTCGGGTTTTCTCGGTCGACCGGCCGGTCGACCGGATAGGCTCTGTCTGCAGGAACCCAGCTCTCGGGTCCGGTCGACCGGTCGGTCGGTCGACCGGTCGGTCGACCGACGGTCGGGTCTGGGCTGAAAACTGCTGTTTCGGGAAATTGTGTATTTAAGCCCTAAGTGTAATTTCTAGGGTTTAGAGCCTTGGAAAAGATAAGCTGCGGACTCTCTTGCATTCAAAGAGATCCAGAGCTATTGTAATCATCTTCCTAATTGAAAACTCTCTCCATAGATTGCCCCGAGGACGTAGGCATTGAGGCCGAACCTCGTTAGATCTGTTGTTTGCGATTGGGTGATTCTCTTCTTGGTTGTGATTGATTTCATTGTGCGAGGAGATCTGAGAATTCTCTGTTTGGTTTGTTGTTGTGATTTGTTTGCGCGCACAACAAGTGGTATCAGAGCATCCAGGTTACGCTTGGGATATTCTGAGGATTCGAAGGGCTCCAGATCTGATCAGGTGGAGATTGTGTGTCGATCTCAGGTCAGAGGTATTGGTGTTCGAGGAGATCGTGTGTTGATCTCAGGAGGACGCAAGGAGGGCTCGTTGAATCTGTGTTTGGAGTAGATCCGGTGAGAACTCGTTCTAGGGTTTCAAGAGGCAGGTAAAAATCTCATTTTTTATCTGAGTAGAGATCTATTTTCAATTTGGATATTCTTCCGCATAAATAGAGAATCAAGGAAGACCTCAATGGCAGAAGAAACTGCTTCTGTTAGAACAATGAATCACTCAAGGATTGAAATTGTTTAGTTCAATGGAACTAATAATTTCGGGATGTGGAGGTGTGAGGTTATGGATGCACTGAATGCACAGAACCTCGAGGACACGCTCCTATTGGAGAAGAAGAAGATCACTACCACTGATGAAGAGTGGGCGAAGATAAACAGATCGGCATGTGGCTTGATACGTTCATGTTTGACACAAGACATCAAATATCTTGTACAACATGAGACGTCAGCGAAGGAACTGTGGAATACCCTTGAGAAGAAGTACCTGACAAAGAGTGTGGAGTCTAGGTTGCAGCTTAAGAGTAAGCTGTATCTGTTCAGGATGCAGAGGGGAAGCACAGTAAACGAGCACCTCAACCGATTTACAAAGCTTCTTACAGACTTGCTAAATGTGGATGCCACTGTAAGTGAGGAAGACAAGTCAGTCATTCTCCTGAACTCACTCCCACCGGAGGAGTATGAGACATTCACTATGACATTCATAAATGGAAGGCAAACCTTAGTTTATGATGAAATATCGTCAGCACTGATGAGTTATGAGACAAGGAAGAATGAGAGACATTCTGGTAGGTCTAGTTCATCACCGGAGGCTTTGGAAGTAAGAGGCAGGAGTTCATCGAGGAAAGGCAAGGAGGTGAGAGGAAGATCGAAGTCTAGGTCGGGCTTCAGGGATCTTAAGAAAAACTAGTGCATGTACTGCAAAGAGTTTGGGCACTGGAAGGTTGACTGTCCAAAGTACAAGGGGAAGAAGAAGGAATCAAAGTCTGAGGCAAATCTGGCAAGAGTGACAAAGGCTGCAAGCGGTAAATCACAGGCAGATGAATCAGATTCAGATTCTTCGGTATTCTCGTTTTTAGTGACTACTCCTGTTCTAGGTTACTCGGGGGATAACGAGTGGATCCTGACACAGGTGCTACATATCATGTATGCCCTAATCGAGATTGGTTCACCAGTCTTGAGAAGTTGGAGGGGTGTTCGGTCGTCATGGGTGATGATCATCCGTGCATCATGGAGGGTGTAGGCACTATTCCGATCAGGATGTTTGACGGGATGGTGAGGGAGCTGAAAGAAGTGAGATATGTACCTCAGCTGAAGAGGAACTTGATCTCAGTAGGAGCTTTGGAATCATTGGGCCTAGGAGTGTCTATTAAGGAGGGAGTCCTTAAAATGACAAAGGGTTCGATGGTGGTGTTGAAGGCTGATCGCCGGAGTAACCTGTATTACTTGAAGGGTAGTACAGTGACAGGACAGGTGACAGCTTCTACCAGTCAGAAGAAGATCTAACCCGGCTATGGCACATAAGGCTGGGACATGCAGGGGAGAAATCAATGCAAGCTCTTGTGAGGAAAGGCTCCTGAAGGGTGCAGAGACCTGCAAATTGGATCTGTGTGAACATTGTATCATCGGCAAGAAGACGAAGGTGAAGTTTGGTACAGCTTCACACTGCACCGAAGGTATTCTTGACTATGTTCACACGGATGTATGGGACCTTCCAAGACTGCATCAATTGGAGGTAACCACTATTTTGTGTCATTCATTGATGACTATTCTAGGCGATGTTGGGTGTACACTATGCGACACAAAAGTGAAGTCCTAGAATTGTTTGTGAAGTGGAAGGCTAATTAGGAGAGAAGCACGGGAAGGAAGGTCAAGGTCCTCCATTCTGACAACGGAGGAGAGTACAAGTCAGATCCTTTCCTACAGCTATGTCTAGATGAGGGCATAGAGAGACACTTCACAGTAAGGGAGACTCCGCAACAGAATGGGGTGGCTGAAAGAATGAACCGGACTTTGCTAGGAGAAGGTTCGGTGCATGTTGTCAAATGCAGGACTGCCAAAGAAGTTTTGGGCTGAAGCTTTGGGGCATGCATGCCATCTTGTGAACAGGTTGTCGTCGTCTGCAATAGGGGGAGACTCCTCTGGAAGCTTGGTCAGGAAAGATGCTGTGGACTATGATTTGCTACGGGTCTTCGGATGTCCAGTCTACTACCATGTCAAAGAAGACAAGTTGGGTCCGAGAGCAAAGAAAGGGGTGTTCATTGGCTTCAAGCGAGGAACCAAGGGTTCAAGATTTGGGACCAACAGGACAACAAGTTCATACTCAACAGGGATGTCACATTTGATGAGGCTTCGTTGATGAAGCCTACGGTCTCTCAGCAGGTGGAGATCAGCAAGACCAGGAGCTATTGCAGCAGGTGGAGAGTGATGCAGATCCACCATCTCTAGAGGATTCGTGTCAGTGAGGATCATTCCTGAGGTGACACAAGGAGGTGATCAAGTTGCAGAAGAAGATACTGAAGTTGTTGAAGAGGATCAGGAGTAAGTCATGGATACTGTTCCAGATCCCACTGCAGTTGGAAGACCAAAGAGGAATACTAGGAGACCTGGTTGGCTCACCACCGATATGGTTGTTGCATATGCACTTCCAGTTGTTGAAGAGGCTACTCCATCTACTTTCAGGGAAGCTGAGATCAGTTTAGAAGCTGAGTTATGGAAGGGCGAAGAGATGCAATCTCTTTACAAGAACAACACATGGGAACTTACCAAGTTGCAAAGGGGAAGAAGGCCATAGGGTGCAAGTGGGTATTTGCTAAGAAGCAAGGATCTCTTCAGGAAGATACAGTGCGCTACAAGGCAAGGTTGGTGGCTAAAGGCTACGCTCAGAGAGAAGGAATCGACTACAACGAGGTGTTCTCCCCTGTAGTTAAATACTCGTCTATTCGGATTCTATTGGCCTTGGTGGCGCAGAATGAGTTGGACCTTGACCAACTAGATGTGAAGACCGCCTTTCTCCACGCGATCTTGAGGAGGAGATCTACATGACTCAGCCCACAGTTTACAAAGCTGTAGGGAAAGAAGAGTTGGTATGCAAGCTGAAGAGATCGCTGTACGGTTTGAAGCAGTCTCCAAGACAGTGGTACAAGCAATTTGACAGCTTCATCAGGAAGAAGAAGTACACAAGAAGCCATTTCGATCCATGTGTGTACTACAACAAGCTACCATCAGGTGAATATATCTATCTACTTCTTTATGTAGATGATTGTTGATTGCTTCTAGTCAAGATCGGCTATTGATTCTCTGAAGAAGACGTTATCGTCAGAGTTTGAGATGAAGGATCTAGGGGAAGCAAAGAAAGTATTGGGCATGGAGATCACAAGAGACAGGAAAGCTGGCAGAATAAGTTTGACTCAGAAGGGCTATCTGGAGAAGGTACTGCAGAGGTTTAATATCGGGAAAGATACTAAGTCTGTTAGTACACCAATGGCGCCGCACTTCAAATTGTCAGCGAAGATGTCTCCAAGGAGTGTTCAAGAGCGTGAGCATATGTCTCATGTCCCATATGCCAATGCGGTGGGTAGCTTGATGTATGCAATGGTGTGTACGAGGCCAGATCTATCACAGGCAGTCTCCATGGTGAGCAGATACATGCATGATCCTGGACAGGGTCATTGGGAAGCTGTGAAGTGGATCCTGAGGTACATCAAGGGAACTGTTGATGTAGGCCTAGTGTTCGAGAAGGACGACACCGGAAAGCAAGAGTGCATAGGGTATGTGGATTCAGACTATACAGGTGACCTTGACAAACGCCGGTCGACGACGGGATATGTCTTCACATTCTCGCAGGCACCGGTGAGTTGGCGCTCCACACTTCAGTCTACCGTCGCGTTGTCGACTACAGAGGCTGAATATATGGCTATGACTAGGGGTGGCAATTGGGTCGGGTCGGGTCGACCCGACCCAATTACTGCTCGACCCATATAATAATCGGGTCGGGTTGACCCGACCCGTTTATTATATGGGTCAAAAATTTAGACCCAGACCCGACCCAGACTTAATCGGGTCGACCCGACCCGACCCATTTGACCCGATTATTAAGCCTTAAATACAATTTCTTTACACTATTTTACTAAATTGTTTGATGATATGGTTGGTCATCACACTAAATTCATACACTAGAGGTCACATGTTCGAAATTAGGCTCACGTATTTTTTTTTGACAATTTAATTTAGGTCAGGGGAGGAGGCGGTGGCGGCGGTGGAGGAGATCGAAGGGGAGGAGGCTGAGGAGGAGAGAGAATAATTGGGTCTGGCGGGTCAAGCGGGTCTGGCGGGTTCGGGTCGACCCGACCCATTTAATAATCGGGTCAGATGGGTCGACCCGATTACGACCCAAACCCAATTAGCCCAAACCCATACCCGCTAACTCCGGGTCGGGTCGGGTCGGGTCTGGCGGGTCGCGACCCGTCTGCCACCCCTAGCTATGACAGAGGCCATGAAGGAGGCAATCTGGCTTCAGGGGCTGCTCGATGATTTGGGAGTGGAACAGGAGATCTTGAAGATAAACTGTGACAGCATGAGTGCCATTTATTTGGCAAGGAACCAAGTCTATCATGCAAGGACGAAGCACATAGATGTCAGGTATCACTTTGTTCGGGAGATTCTGGAAGAAGGTGACATTGACTTGTTGAGGATACACACTTCGGAGAATCCGGCCGATATGCTTACAAAGGTGGTGTCGGGAGTAAAGTTTGCACACTGCAAAGACTTGCTCTAGATCCTTCAGGTGAAATGAGCTTACTGAAGCTCATTTGGGTGAACTACGGACAGCTTGATCCCTTGGGCAAGGGGTACGTAGGCAACCGGATTGGTGCAGCCGCTATCGAGTCAGTGTTCGGCTCAGATTTGACAATCTTCACCGAGGTGGAGAATTGTTGGAGGAGAGAGTATAGTAGAGGAGTTGATGTCATGCCAGGTGCTGTTGAAGACTGCCAAGGAGCCTACGACTAATGGCGAAGGAACAGCGGACAGGAAAAAGCAGCAGCAGCAGCAGAAAGACAGAGGTCGATCGACCGGTCCGGTCGACCGACGTGCACAGCGTGCACAGGAATTGAGCGGTCGACCGGCCGGTCGATCGCAACACTCTGACAGAGCTCTCGGGTTTTCTCGGTCGACCGGCCGGTCGACCGGATAGGCTCTGTCTTCAGGAACCCAGCTCTCGGGTTCTCTGGGTCGACCGGCCGGTCGACCGTAAGAGGGGGTCGGTCGACCGGTCGGTCGACCGACAGTCGGGTCTGGGCTGAAAACTGCTGTTTCGGGAAATTGTGTATTTAAGCCCTAAGTGTAATTTCTAGGGTTTAGAGCCTTGGAAAAGATAAGCTGCGGACTCTCTTGCATTCAAAGAAATCCAGAGCTATTGTAATCATCTTCCTAATTGAAAACTCTCTCCATAGATTGCCCCGAGGACGTAGGCATTGAGGCCGAACCTCATTAGATCTGTTGTTTGCGATTGGGTGATTCTCTTCTTGGTTGTGATTGATTTCATTGTGCGAGGAGATCTGAGAATTCTCTGTTTGGTTTGTTGTTGTGATTTGTTTGCGCGCACAACAGATTGACATGGAAAAAAGAGAACTCATCCTTCAAGTGCAAGTTGAGAAAGTTAATTTCAAAGTGTTTCAAGCTACGCCACAAACATCGAATGTCAAGAAGTCCTTCAAATTTGATGCCAAAGACAAATAAGTTATTGAAGCACCAAAAGAGGAGCCAAAAAACAAACCAAGGAAAGTACCCAAGTCTACAAAATCAGAAAGCACAAAAGTTGGAAAGCAATGTTTTTACTTGAAAGCTGCAACAATCATCGTTGCACCAAATTGGAATTTTCCTTTTGAAATCATGCGTGATGCAAGTGATTGCCATAGAAGCTATATTGGGGCAAAGAAGAGGCAAAGATTTTCAAGTAATCTGTTATGCGAGTCGTACATTGAACGATGCCCAATAAAATTACACCAGAATGGAAAAAGATCTACTTGCAGTAGTATTTTCCTTTGATAAATTTCATTCTTATAAATTGGATCAAAAGTAATTATGTATATGGATCATTCAACTCCCAAGTACCTATTGAAAAAGAGCGATGCCAAACCAAGATTGATAAGTTGGATACTATTACTTCAAGAGTTTGATTTGGAGATAAGAGACAAAAATGGTGTGGAGATTCTCGTCGCCGACCATTTGTCAAGGATTGAAAAAACAGGGAAGAACAAACAATGAAAAAACCAATAGACGATTCTTTTGCAGGTGAGTCTATATGCCACAGAGATGAAAAGAGAACCAGAAAAGGTTTCAAGAGATAAACTCCGAAGCAGAAAGCACTAAGCTCACACATACGACTAATCCATTGTCAAACAACAACCAAAGGAAATCCGGAGTTTGCACATGTGAGTATATTAATTTCACCGGTTTTTAGAGATACTAACTTTTGAGTATTTGTTTCACGTGACAAATTAGGAAATTGATGGTTATAAAGATATTTCTTGATTTATGGGTATAGTTTCAAAATTTCTAGGGAATTAATTTTCTGAATTTTTGGTAAGCATGAGGACATGCTTCATTTAGGTATGAGAGAAAAAAAAATCAAATAAAAATTTCTTTCCATCAAAATTTTTCAAAATTTCCAAATATTGTTTTTAAAATTTAAATTTTGTACTAACTTTTAGAGCAGGACTTGAAGTTTCCTTCTTACTAGCTCTTTCAAAAAATTACCTCTTTTCAAAACTTGACTGATTTGAATTTGGATTATTGGATTGATTTTGAATTTGAATGGATATAGGATTCCTTTATGTAGGAAAAAGTCTATAAAACCTAACATTTTCCTTCTTTTTCACACACTTGAGATCAAATTCTGAAGACCAGAAAGTCTAGAAGAACGAGGAGAAGAGAAGTAGTGCAGAGCCAAACTTTTAGCAGGAGAAGCTAGTGTCACGGTGATAGCTGATCCGCCATCTAGACAGCTAATCCGCCGTCAACCTGCAGAAACAGAGGACAATCTTCCGTAATCTTGTGAGTTGTACCAACTAGTTTCAGTTTCTATTTCTACTTCTGAAATCATGATGAAGTTTGTTGTCAAAAAGAATTTCTTTACAATCTTTCAAGCTTTCGGTACATATTTCTTAGAAAAAACCATGAATAAGAATTGGGGGTATTTGGTTAATAAGATAGAAGAATATATGAACTTAATAGGTGAAAATTGTAGAATGGCTACACATGGAGGGATAAATGCAAAAACTCTTTATCGTTACATTCATGTTGTATGTAGATAGTTGAGTACTAGTGTATTTAGTAGCACATACATGACCACATTTTATAATCAAGTGTTTCGCATTGTATATGTTATGATGACAAAGAATCAATAATTTTGCATGTGTTTCCAATTAATTTCAACCATATGCAATATTAAAGATAGGCAATCAAAGAAACATAAAGTCATTTTTTCTTTACCTATTATTATTACTCAAATTTGTAAAATTTGGATGATTGAGGATGAATACAATGAGACATATAAAGATAGAATTATGATTGTGAGTGAAAGTAAGATTGCACCATATTTTGCATCTCTACAAATTAATTGGACTAAAGAAACGGCCCATGCTAACATTCATGTAGTTCCATCGGAATCTTCCAAAGAAGATGATGATGATCAATTCTTTGAACAAGAGCCATCTCATGACAATAGGGAATTTATGATAAAAATTTGGGAAGGATTGAAGAAAACTTATAAATTATTTAAAGGGCTACACAGTGAGAAAAAGTCTTCACCACCATACATGAAGAGATCTAAATCAAAGAGTACTAGTTCAAGCAAGAGAGGAAGCAGATCATAATTGTATCTAGGTTTAGGATTTTTATTTTTTTTATTTTTCTTTCTTATTTAAAAAATATTTTGCAACAAGTAACTAGTTTTTTTTTGGGAATTAGGAATTCAATGTAGTTTGAAATCTTGATAGAACGATCAATTTGATAGAATCTTTTATTCTTGACTAGAGATGAAATTTTGAAAAATAAATACCCTTTATATTTTGTTTACATGATTATGCATTTTTCATTACACCTATACTATAGTTTCATGCTTGGGATGATGAGGAAAACGTGACCTTATTTGGATATGTATGTATGTATGTATGTATGTATGTATGTATAAAAGAAGAAAAACCTAAGTATTGAGTAGCTAGGTACTAGGTCTCAAGAAGCCTTGGTATTTTACGTGAAAAAGATTAGGTAAAAAAATAATAATAAATATAAATTTTTTTTATGTATTTAACAAATATGATGATCATTAGTTAAATATATTTGCCTCAAGAAGCCTTTATATTTACATGAAAGAGAATTGAATGAGTTATATGTATAAAAAATAAGAGAAGTGCTTAAAGAGTAACGAAGTGGTAATACTTTTAAACTTCTATATAATATATATATATATATATATATATATATATATATATATATATATATATATATATTATATATATATATATATATATATATATGCTTAAGTATGGAAAATTTGAATCAAAAAATCGCAAGCTAAAGACTATTTGCACTTACATGAAAAATGTATAGGATTGGACAACTAAAAAGGATGGTATGAAAGTAGTGAATTTGAAGTCTCTAAAAAAAAAAAAATGATTTCTTGATTTGAGATTGAACTTGATTGAAATTAGACTTATTAGAAACTTAAGAACTTAATTGCTAGTAAACACTTGTGTATAAAAAAAAGATATATAAAAAAATTTCTTTTATTTTCATTTTTTACTTTCTTTATTTTTAGTTATCTTTATTTTCAGTTATCAATTTTTTCTTAATTTTTTCTTATCTTTTATTTTTTTCACGGAATTCTGTGGCTGAAAACCTTCACAAGACAACACTCATCCCATTAGGATAACCTAGAAGTTTAACGGCTTGATGCGCGTTCTAAGTGCAACCATGATTCCTACAAAAGTGAGATAGGATTTTTATTTCTTTTTAGCTTAGATTTTCCTCGAGAACTAGCAAAGGAAAGGTACAGTGGAGTGATGAATGGCATTTTGTATGCATATTTTATATCTTTTTATATCTATTTTTGCAACTTTTATACTGCATATGTAGTTTGTTTTATTAATTTTTGCATTTTTGGAGTCAAAGAGCAATTTTAGAGAAAAGATTAAAAATAATGAAAAACAAGAGTTGCAGAGGTAGAATTTCTGAAAGACTTAGATGGATACAGAGAGCTTAGAAGAACAGTGCATAAATTGAAGAAGACCTGAGAAATTTCATAGGACAATTAAAAAAAAAAGACGGTGAATCCACCGTTGACCAGTCAAAGAAATTCGCTTGCGCCAGTTTTCTCTAAGTCAAAATAGGTCCTGTAATATAGTCAATAGCAAATCGTCATATTATATAGCGAATCCGCTATCGACCTAAGTCGGTTGATGATGTAATTTTTTCAGAATTCGTTTAGGACTTTGTTTTTATTTTTAGAATCCTTATTCGATTGTTTAGTGTTTCTGAGGCCGATATAAGGACCTGCATACTCCGGTATTAAATTTGCAATTTTGGAGATCCAATCTTGGAGACTGCTTCTTAATAAAGTTTTGATTTTTCTGCAACTTACTAATTCTTGGAGGAGAAAATTAGAGGAAGGAGGAGTTTCAATTGGGTTTTTTTCTTTTTTTTCTTTACTTAATTATTATTCAATGCCTTTAGTTATTAAAAGCATGTTTTCTTACTTTTTAATTAAGAACTAATTTTTCTATCTAGAGCTTAGGCATAGGATATCTATTGAAGATTATTTATGAATTAATTAGTTGTTAGTTGTTCTTATTTAATAATTGCTTAATTTTTTTTCTAGATTTAATTGTTAATAATTGGTGGCCACAATTATTTAGATGATTAGATTAGAGACCAGAAGATGATAATCTAATAGAGCATCTAGGAATAGAGATCACTATTTACATGCTGACACCGTGAGGCTTGACATAAATAGTATAATCTTTAAAAAAAAGAACCACAGATCTTAATGACGCCAAGTATAGTAAATTCACGAGATCGGGAGATTGTGAGTTCTAAACTAAGGTAAGATTTAGCAATTATCAAAAAAGATTATTAAATACTAAAGGATCCTTAATTATTAGTAATAATTAGATAAAGTTTTTAATACAATTAATTAGAATAAATCTGAAATAGATATATCAAAGTCCTAAAGCCCTAGTAACTTTCTCATAAAGAAAAACACTCTTTTAATCAATTTCAATTATTTTCAAATAATATTAGAGATAATTAACAGTGATAGTTATACAAATCTATGTGGGTTTGACACTCTATTTCATTACTTTATTGCTTGTAATGATTTGGTATGCTTACCAATTTGCACATCAAGTTTTTGATGGCTCAAGATTCACACACTTGCACAAAATATCACTTACTATCTCTTTACAAAACTATTTCAAAAATATTTCAAAAATCTTATGTCTTGACTCTAATTGTAGACAGCTGAACAGAGTTGTCAACAGCTTTTATGAAGGAAGCTATCGATAGGCCTGTGCAGAGTTGTTGACAGATTTACAGAGAGTGACGTTTGTCTGTGTGCTAGAGTTACTGTCGGCAATTCTCTTAACCTGTCGAAAGATGACACTTGTTGTATCAGTCAGCTGTCGACAAGTTAGACTGGCGACATGTGAGCTCTGCAGCGAGTAAAAATTTTGTCGTTGCACACTAAGCTGTCGACAGCCCAATTAGACTATAGACAACCCTAATATGCTATTTAGGCTAAATTTCAAATAAAATAAGTTTTTCTCTTTTCTAACAGTTTTATCTTATTCCCAAACAGGTATATTCCATTTTATTAGGAGTTTATCAGCGTTTTAATGACTATTTTAGTTCTTTAATGATATTTACCCATTGCCTATATATATAGGTCATTGTAGTAGAAGATTTTAACAAGTTTTGATATAAGTTTTTTAAATCAAAGTTTTTTTAAAAAAAAAAAATCTAGTTTTTGCTTTCAAGTTTCAAGATTCAAGAGCTCTCGATTCTAAATCATTCTTAGCAAGTTTTAAGCTCTTAAGTTATATTTTTTAACTGAATTTTATCTCACACAAACTTCTTGAGCTTCATTTCACCACTCAAAATCTAGGAAGTTGTAAAGAGAAAGTTTGTGCCCTTTGTGGTTACCAAGAGCTTGTGAACTTCATTGGTTTAGTGCTACTTCTTATGTTGAGGATTGAAGGTTGGAGTTGTGTATTTCGGGTCTTATGTAGACCTTGTAGTTGTAGTACCTTTTGGTGATTCTTAGTGGATAGTAAAATCCTTCACGCGGTGAAGAGGAGGACGTAAAGCAAGTTGCTTGAACCTCAAAACAAATGATTTGTATTTGCAATTACTTTGTCTCTTATTTTTACTTCTATTTTCATTGTTCTACTTGTTCTCATACTTGCTATTTTTATTCTTACAATCATATTGTATTTGTGTTGCTACATTGCTATTGATTGTTGAATTATCGATTTTTTCTCATAAAAGCAAGAACACAATTGTGCACCTCAACTCTTATCTAGAAGAATTAAGAGAAGTTCTAGAGTCCTTAATATGAATGCCAGTTTCACTTCTTGTTTTGAGTTAACCATTTTAATTATTTGCCTAAATTGTTGCATTCCGCATTAGAGTATCATTATCACCTATTCATCCCCCTCTAGGTGATTTTCATTTTGGTATCAGAGATTTGGACTCAAGATTTTGATTTAACCACCTTAGATAGATCCTCTTACTAATCACTCATTTGCATTACTTGTTTGTCATACACACTTGCATCTATGACCGATAGCATCAAGTTACCTCCAAAATTTGATGGCCTTAACTTTTTTATATGAAAAGTTAAGATGACTGTATTTTTGCAATCTTTAGGAAATCGAGTTGCAAAGGTGATGACCAAACCATTTAGTGTACTCGATGCTGAAGAGGACACTTGCCCGATATTGCCACTAAGAAGTTTGATGCTAATGCTAAGACACACTATGCCTACTTCAAGTATTGAATGATGATGATATTGCTAGGGTTATTCATTGCAAATCTGCCCATGAGATTTGGTCACATTTGGTTGTTACTCATGAAAGGACGTCACAAGTCAAGAGAGCTAAAATAGATCTCTTGCGTTCTCAGTATGAGAATTTTCTATGAATGAAAATGATTCAATTGATGATATGGTTATCATATTTACTAAAATCACAAATGGTCATACTTCCTTAGGTGATGAAATTGACAATGACCAAAAGGTGAGAAAGGTCATCCGGACTCTTCCACTTTCATGGAAAATCAAGGCAACAACATTGAACGAGCTTAATGACAAAGAAGAGATGGAACTCATTGGTCTTATTGGCGACCTTAAAACCAATGAGATGAAAAGAAAAGCTAAAGAAAAGAAGGCACCTCAAAGAAAGTTTTTGCCTTCAAATCTACACCTATCATCTCCGATGAAGAAGAAGAAGATCAAGAAAATGATGAAGATTTGTCCCTCCTAATGAAGAATATCAGGAGGATGTACAACAATGCTTAGTTTAAAAATAACAAAAGATGACAAGGGAAGGGAAAAAAAAAGCTAATGTGCTACAATTGCAAAATTTGGGTCTTGTCATTGTCAAATGCCCAGAGAACAAGAGAAAACCTTCTACCTCGAAGAATCCCTACAAGAAAAAGTCTTGAAAGCTACATGGGTGTAACCCCCGATCCTAGATGTACGTATCACAGTATCAGTACTCGATACGGTGTACAAAGTTGATTTGAACTTTTTGATAGTCAAATTGAGCCAATTTCAGCTTCAGATATTTTTTTTCAATATTTTAAATATTTTAGAATTTTTGAAATTTTTCTGGATTAATTTGAAAAAATCTCTGCAGTCGGTATCGACCGATACTAATAAATGGCTCTAAGATTTTTAATTCAAAAATGG
>JAVJIF010018571.1:0-120296 GCA_038442645.1 Agave tequilana
TGAGTGATTGCAAGTAAAACTTCATTCTACATTTTCAATAGTTGTAGTTGGATCCATCAAATAGCGTTGAACGTTGTGTAGAATGTCTTTCTTTGAATTATAATGAAGGAAACTCCATTGCCATCCTTGTAGGTTGTTGACTGGGTATGCAGGCTCTGATAGAGTATGCCGGGCCGGGCTCTGATACCAATTATTGGTCCCAAATGATACCAATGTAGGATCTAAAATATATCAACACAAATACTCAAACAAAGGATGATTAGTGTTAAAATATACACTTGCATAAAAGGAAATAAAATCACAGAAAGTAAATTAAATGCAAACACAAGTGATTTATCCTAGTCGGGTCCTCTTGACTTACATCCAGTCCCCAAGCTACCCGCTTGAGATTTTCCTTAAACCTTTGATTTTGTACACCCAAAATTAACACCTTGTATACCACTTGACAAATCCCCTTTGCCAAATGTATACAACTCTTCTTACAACCAAGAAGACACAACACCTATATAACTTCTCTTCAAGCTGAAGATGCTCTTATACAATCTTTCTCTTTGAGTAATACAGTCAATCCTATAAGCCTGAATCTGTATGTGATCCTGAACAAGGACTCTTATAGGTGGACTCTCAAAAATCTTCACTAAAGGATTAAAATTTGAGTGAAGAATTGAAAGTGAAAATAGTTTCTGAAAAACAGAGTTTTGAACAGAGTTTTTGGGCAGAAAACTATTGATTTGAATTGGTGTATTTAGCCTAGGGCAACATCCCTATTTATAGCTAAAATCTATGGTCAGTTAGGATAGTTATCAGGAAAAATTTGAATATTGAAACATTAGATAAAACACCAGAAATCAGAAACTGTCTAACAGTCAGAAACTTCCATTAGTCGACTAGGGTTGGGGATAGTCGACTAGAAGAACAAATTTTGCCATAGTTAGTCATCTAATATAGGAGGCAAGTCGACTATACCAAGATTGATACTAATAACAAGTTTCTGGAAACTGTTTTTAGTCGTCTAGTAGAATAAGGTGAGTCGACTATATCAGGGGTTAGTCGACTAGGCTCTAGGGAAGCCGACGACTAATACTGATGACAGACAATAAACAGAGAGTTGATATCTTTTCAGGACAAAGGTTAGTTGACTACATAATATAACAAGTCGACTATAAGATGTACAAGTCGACTAATCAAGAGTGTAAGTCGACTAATAGGGCTTATGATGTGTGTATACGTTCAAGGCTTTTAACATACTAATAAACATTATAATACACATTCATAGCCATTGTCCTTGAGATGCCTTGAGCATGTAGAAGCATGTAGAACTCTTGTATAAACTTGTGAGATAGAGCTCCAATGAAATGACTTCACAAATGTATCATCAAAATCAAGTTCCAACATCGCCAACTTTCAAATCATCAGTAGTAGTGTGGGGGACACATCTACTGTGTTCAGTAGTGGTATTCTCCATAATAGTCATATCAACCCAGTTTTCACCTTCAAACTCATCAGGATATGGATCTTCGAGCAGAACATACTTATAATTGGCATATGCAATGTCAACACATCTCATGCCATTTTCATTTCCTTCTGCTGCATTCTGCATGCTACTTTCTGGTTATACTACATTATCATCTGTGTCATCATCATTACTTTCGTTCTGCGCCGATGGTGGAGACAGCATAAATGATCCAACACCAATATTAGAGGGACCAGTATTAGAGGGATCAACATCAAAATGACCAACATCAAAGGGTCCAACATTAGAGGGTCCAAGCCATGAATAATTCATTATGTGCGGATATGATTAGATGTTAGCATCATAGCTAAAATTCATGTCAATAGTTCACATATTCAGCAACATATCACCTCATTTCACGAAATTATTAAAACTGAAAAAATACAATTTAACTTTGTCATCTTAATGGCTTGGTAGAAAATTAATTATACAATTGAGAAAAAATAAGTGCTTACACATTATATGCGGAACGTCAACATGAGGAATGTGTGGTATTGGTGACATGAAGCTCATTAATTCATTATCCAAATTGAGCATACAAGAGAATTCTCCTAGAACTTCAGGTAATTGATGACTCACATAATCCTTCTGCACATATAATTCTATAGTATTCATGGACAACCACAACTTAAGCATAACAAATGTGTCTTCATCGTTCGCAATAATAACTGCTTGGTAACATCCATGTGAAACTGGCCACTTATAAGTTAAGCGAATCTAATAATCGTTTGGATTAATTTTTGAAATATGATGGATTTTCTCGACCAATCTAATTCTTGTGGTTTTCTTTTTCAATAGCATTGGTTTTACTGTTCCATCAATAATATCAGCTTATTTTTCTGACCTATTGCTAGTTTACCATTAAACCAACAAATAATAGGCACCATCACGTTAGACATTGTACCTAATTTGATATCAAGCAGTATAATACTTATTGTTAGTCTAATCTATAAGTCAATCAAATCTCCTACAAACTATGAGTATAAAACAAAATCAAATGCTAATTTTTATTGTTTAACAAACAAATATTCTATTTAAATTTTTTTCTATAAATATATCATTAACCTAAAAAATTGTATTTAAAATATTCAAACTCATATCTATAAATAAATCATGCATCAAACCTTAAAATAGATATTAATATTTTGATATAATTCTTGATGAAATTAAAATCTCTGGCATCAAAATTTCAAATTTTAATGTAATTCTTGCATGAAACCAAAAAAGGAAAAAAATTGAAATAATTCATGGATCAAACAAAATAGATACAAGATTTTGATGAAAATCATGACTTTAAATAACCACTCACTCTAATCTCAAAAAAAAAAAAAAAAAAACCTAATAGTAACCCGGTGGTCAATCAGCCTGCGTGTAGGGAAGGGGAGAGAGGAGGGAGACAACTAGGGCACAGGTGGGAGAGAGAGGGAGAGAGTCAACTAGGCTCAGAAAAGAGATGGGTTAAAAGTAAAAAGTAAATGTAAATGGGTTCAGGTTTTAGGCTGGGTTAATGCCCGACTCAAGTTCGGGTTTCAAAAACTCGAACCAGATAGAGAGATAAATGTTCACCCAGGATCGGGTTTCGAAAATCAGAACAAGAGAATAATTGACTTGTTAGGTTCAGGTTTTGAAAACCTGAACATAAATAAAACTGAATTCTTGTTCGGGGTTTCAAAAGCCGAACATATAATTACAACTTATATTTTGAGATTCATAAGTTCAAATTTTGAAAGCCCGAAACTATCACCAGCACCATGCTGGTAGCGCCAAATCAACTGGCATCATTGTGACGAGAAGAGGTCAGTTTTGGTAATTATTTTAGGGGGAGATCTTTTTAATTATTATTAAAATAAATTATTATTAAAAAACCCTTTTAAATATATTCAGTAAAATAATATTTTATTATGATTCATGATTTAATATAAAGTATAGATAAATTATTTAGTGATTATTATACTATAGATTAAAGAAATTCCAAATAAATAAATTAATAATTTTAATATAGTTGTGATGAATTTAGAAGTAAACAATTCTTTATAATTATTTTGTGATATTGATCATATTAGTAACATTGAAATCATTATAACAAATACTGAAATATATTGTCATATATTCATGTTAACTACATTATCCTGATATTGCCACTGTTATCTAACTCATGAAAATAAACCCTTATACACTGGATACTATTATTTACATATTCTTGAAGCACTTTATATGAGTTGCCATTACTTGCATATTCATGTACCCCCCCCCCCGGTTCACAGATATTTTATCATATCAAATATTGTTATTTCATGTACCGTATCATCATTACAAGATACTCTGTTACAGTGGACACTGTTATTTCATATTCTTTTATCACTATTATACAGATACATTCAAGTATATGACAAGTCTTTTTCTGTATCATTAATATTGATATGACATTCCTGTTATATAGATTCACGCATATGCATGCTCTTATTGCTTATGTATTCCTGTTACATGGATTATTGTTACTTGGATATTTTGTATTCCTGTTACAAGCATATTTTTTGAATATAGTACATGACTGTTTTCTGTATTCCTGATATTGATATAACACTCATGTTACATGGATATATCGGCAATTGAACTAAAGTGGGCGGAACTAAGTACCACACGAAATAAAGTGCCACATCACATACATGGTGGGGCCACCTCTTGGACCCGTGGGGCCACTCTGGAACTCCACGTCTTATGGATCTTATGGCTCCTGTCTCCTATATCCTGTTACACGTTATTAGCATTGTTGTTTCTGTATAGTTAAAATCATAAATATAACATGGGATTTGGAGAAAACTAAACGGTTGACCAGGTCTTATCGGGTGGATGTCACGGATTAATACTAGTCCCACTGTAGGGGACATGGCAGTGCTAACTACCTTATTGTTTCCTGTTTCCTGTATCCTGTCTCACCGTAGCGGGCTGGCCCTGATCTCAACAGCTAGGAGATTGTTTAAAGCCGTGATCTCAAATATGCACGAATACATTCACCTGATTAGATCTCCTTAATCATTGAGTTTCTAGTTAACATAATAAAATGGCATAAATAATGATGATGACAGGAACATTTGTTATTTGATCACTCTCTTGCTTGGGTAATGGTATCCGTATGCCATGTTCAGATGAATTTGGCTGGAATATGGCCTCCAGTATGGACTGCTAGTGGTATGGAGCACTAAAAAAAATTAATTAAATATCAAGTTGATACTGATTGTTATTATTATATAATATTAATATATTGTTCGTCACCTGCATGATATCTTATAATGTTTCTACTGTGTAAAATCTCTTGATTTCTTATTACCAACATGTTTTATGCATGTATACTCTGTATTTCGTGTATTCTCTGTATACACACTAATTCCTATACACTCATGACACTATAACACGATTATTTCTATTTATTTCTTGGTAGGTGTTCATGTTAACGACTGATACCATCATGTTACTGTTACCATTAGTTTAAACAATAAATATGAAATAATTCAAACTTGATACATGTAATAAAACAATTGATTTTTATTAATGTATAACTAAATTATGTATCTTATCAAATACATTGATAATAATAACATGTTAATGGTCATAAATACTTTAATGATTATATAATAATATAAGCTTCAAATCAGCCACCACCATCAACTCAGCTCTTTCTCCTTCTCAATCACAACCCTATATTCCTCCTCTGCCTCTCACTTCATTCAAGTCACCAAAATCCTCTATCATGACCATCTTCTCTACTCAATTCTTCCATCTCCTCAAATCCACCCTCATCTTCACCATAATCTCACCGCCAATCACCACCACAACCACCATATCTACCACTACAACCTCTTCCTTCCTTCTCCCCTTTCAATTTCATCACCATCACCAAAACTCCATCTGCATCACCAAAAACACTTCCTCCACCACCAAATTTTTACCTCCTTCCCTCTTCCCCCAAAATTAGGCTGACCATCCTCCTTGGTCCCTGCGTGTCGCCCCCTCTAGTTGCACGCAGCTGGCGCTGGCCAAGCTCGGGACCTAGGCCATGAGCCTATGACCCCAGTTCTCCCAACCCATGAGCAGGATTCCTTCTTTCTTTTATTCTCTCCCTCTCTCCTATTAATCCTATCTCTCCACTCTCTCTTGAATACTCTTTATCTCCCTCTTGCTCTTCCTCTCTCTTCTCTGTGCCCTCTCTCCTAGTCATGAGCACTACGAAGGCTAGGCCAGGCTATGGCCTGCCCTTCTTTCCCCTTGTTCTCACTCCCTCTCACTTTATAATATATATTTTATATATTGAACGCTTAAGCAATTTGATTTGGTCTTCTGAGATTTTATGATATGCTCTCAGATATTTTTAAGCGAGTATTCTCACTTTATTTCTAGTTTTTCCTACTTTGATGGGTGATTGTATTATGTGTAATGTGTATTTTTATTGATGAATTTGTATCTACATCGTGGACATGAACATTTATATTGGTGTGTGTATTCTATCGGCATGGGTGTGTACATGTATGATGTGGACACGTGTATTGTACCAGTATGTTGTATTTATATTGGTGTTACGATTGCTTATAATAGCATGGTTTAATACCCGTACATATACACTGCCTGTGATGTATTCTATTTTTATTTTATTACCATGTGGCCTATCCTTCGTGGTCATTTAGCCTCCAGGCTTTTCTCCAGCTTACGGGCTTTAACCCTCCGGGGTTTCTAACTTCGTTGAGAGCCTAACTAAACTGTGTGACTATGTAATTAGCTATTAGACACCTCATCAGGCACAACTTACTTCACTCTCTCGGCTCAAACCCCTGAGTTTTACTGGCTACACTTTGTGGCTACGAGCTGAGCTTAATTGCATAGTTTCGTCACGTACGGTTTAGCTATATCCCTATTTTGCTCAACCTCTAGGCTTAACTTCTCCGCAGTTCATCTTTAGCTTTCGAATTAAACCTCCTGGGTTTCCTAACTTTCTCGAGAGCCTAGCTAAGCCGTGTGTTTGGGAGCCGAGCTAAATTGCCCAACCTCGTTGGGCACGGATTAGCTTTGCTTCTACTTTGCTTGCCCTCCAGGTTTTACTAGCAAAATCATGTGTTTGCGAGCTGAGTTTATTACGTAGCCTCATCAGGCATGGTCACTATTTTTTAATTCTCGTCCTTGCATGCGTGTTGTTTGGTACTAACATTTTCTGCAGGTACTTACTTAGTCTCTGGGCTTAACCGCTCTGTGATTCTATACTACAGCCTTCGGCTTAATCTTTCTGAGATTTAATAAATTTCTTTGGACTTTCTTTACGCTATACCTGGTAGACGGACCTAGCATCAACACTTATCACTAATTCTATTCGAGCGTAGTTACCCCATGAGCGCGACTTCACCATATACGGTAGCGTAGCATTCATACACTCGCTTCGTCATGTGCGTTTAGCTGTACCGCTGATTGTTATTCATTTTTGCATCATTTTTCACATCCATATCATGCATTATGTAAATAAAAATAAGTTTTTTATTTTTTTTCTCTCTAAATTTGCGGGTCCACCATTAATGGAGGGGAAGGCCCATAATCTATGGAATTATCAAGGAATTAATGGGATTAATTAAAAGCTAAAAAGAAAAGCCCAAAAGTCAAGCCCAGATCTGGAGTCGTCCACGCATATCCCCAGCCTTCTAGAAGATCCAACGTGGCCAACAGACTGCAACAGAACGGCAACAGAATTCGTTGGCGCAACGGTCAAGATTCTGCCGCGAAAACGCGGCTCTGGCCGTAGATTCGCGGCAGGAATTTGGCCATTGAGCCAGCGATTTGATCCGACGGTCGAGATTTGAGGGCCTCATCCTCTAGGGCCTATAAATAGACCCCTAGGGCCTCTGCGAGAAGGGGAGGAGAGATAGAGAACTTGTATTTGAGATAATTGTAGGGATTTTTCTAGTTTTTTTAGTGCTCTTGTAATCTTCTTCTTCCTCCTATAATTCTGCAAAAAAGAGGAAAGAATGAGTGTGAAAGCTTGTAATTGAAGGAGTGACAACTTGAATACAAGGATTTATCCATCAATCTCCTCATCTTTGCTAATTCTAGTGCTTTACTTTCTTGTTGTTTACTTTCTTCAAGCTTTACTTTCTATTGCATTTTTCTACTGTTGGCCCATAAGGTTACACTCTCCATTTGTTTAGAGTTTTAATGATAACAACCAAATATGTGCTATATGGTACTAATTAGTTTGTTAAGATAAGTTTCAGGTTTGTACCATATTTGGAGGCCATTGCTTAGCTATTGCAAGAAATTCTAGGTTCATAAAGTAAAGAAGGCTTCTTGGAAATCAAGGAAGGAACATAGAAGAGAAGGCTCTAGCAAGGCATTGCATGGCTCAAGACATCAAGATTGCTCAAGATAATTTATTAGATTTATTTTTAGTTTAGAGTTTTGTTAAAGAATAGTGAATAGGTTTGAAGCTCTATCACACACGTTTTTGCGCACATCTTGTTTCCAAACATATTTCCTATAATATGTACAAAAATAGTTTGTATACAATCTTCAGCCTACAAACTCATTTTTATCCATTACATATATCCCTATTCAAAACTATTTTGTTAAAATTAGACTTCTCCTCGAAATTCCATTTTATTTTGGTTTTTGACCTGAGCCGGTCGACCGCAAGGGTCGACCGACCCTCTTTCAGGTCAAGCCGGTCGGCCGACCCAGTCGACCGGAGTTCTGGCAGCAGTGCGTATCAGTGTGCACGTTTCACGGTCGACCCGGACCTGCCTGACTGCAAGACTCTGCTCTCTGTTTGTTTGGGTCGACCGACCGGTCGGACCGTCAGCCTGCAACGGCTATTTTTTTGAACTACCGGTCGACCGGGCGGTCGACCGAGCTAGCCGTTTGAACAGTAACGGCTATTTTTCTGAGCTGATTTATTTTTGTCCTTTTCTCACTTAAGTGTGTTTAAGTGACATGTTTTGGTTTTAATACTTTCTGATTAGCCTTAAATATGTTTTATCTTTAAACCCTAGCCCTCTCCTATAAATAGGGGTGTTTAGGGAGAGATTGGTTACTAGAAAAATTATCAAAATTTTCACAAGTTTAAGGCATTCAAAAAGACTTGGTTTCTTGGTTTTTGTGCTGAAATTCTCTCTCATTTTCTGAAGTGTTTTCAAGAACTCTCTGATTTCTTTTCTTTTCTCCTTGCACACAAAAGCTTCATTCCTACTCATTGTTCTCTAAGGACCTTTTGTAAGGGAAGAGATTTGCAGGAGAGAGTTGTGTCTTTTGACTGCTAAGAGATTGCTTGTACTTGAGATTGTGGAGTTGGGTACTCCGGTGTATTTGTGACATCTTTGTGACAGTGGAAGTGGTGGAATCCTTCTGGGAAGGCGGGGAAGTAAAGCTGGGTGCTCGAACCTCGATAACAATTCTTGGTGTTTGCGTTTGGTTTACTTTTCTTTATTCTTGCTCTACTTTCATTGCTATTACTACTTGCTTTTGATTGTCATTGCTATATTCACTTGTTGTCATTCATCTTGTCAATCTTTGTCCCATACAACAAGGTTGCATTGCGCACCTCCAACTCATTTCACGAGGAATCAGGAGGAAGGAGTTCAGAACCCTTCACGGGGCATTCGGCTCTTAGTCTTGTTTTGGGCGATTGTTGCATCATATTTTTAAATTGTGCATTGATTAGCATAATCACCTATTCACCCCCCCTCTAGGTGATTTTCAATTGGTATCAGAGCTTGGACTCTAGGTTTGGCTTAACATCCTTAGAGAGGTCCTTAAAATTTGCTAATCAACATTTGCATTCCATTTGTCATTCACTAGTAAACATGGCCGATAACATCAAAACCCCTCCTAAATTTGATGGACTAAATTTCCCTATTTGGAAGGTTAGGATGACCATCTTTTTGCAATCATTAGGTTGCTTAGTTGCAAAATCTTTGACCAAACCCTATGTTGCACCCGATAGTGATGAGAGCACATTGACCGACTTTACATTAGAGAATATGAGGCTAACTTCAAGGCCCAAAACTCCCTATTAACCGCCTTGAATGAGGATGACCTTACACGGGTAATTCATTGCCAATCCGCCTATTAGATTTGGCAACATCTATTGGTCACACACGAAGGAACTTCACAAGTCAAGAGAGCGAAGATAGATCTCTTGAGGTCCCAATATGAATCTTTTAAAATGATTGATGAAGAATCTATTGATTGTATGATTACTAGATTTACTAAAATCACCAATGCTCTTTCTTCTTTAGGTGATGATATTCCAATGATCAAAAGGTGCGGAAAGTGATTCGGGCTCTTCCTACATCATGGGAGATAAAGGCCACAACTTGAAAGAATTGAACGACAAGGACGAGATGGACCTCATTAGTCTCATTGGGAACTTAAAGACCCATGAGATAGAAAAGAAAGCTAGAGAAGAGGCCGCTCCACTAAAGAAGAAGTCCATAGCGTTCAAGTCCTCATCCACTCTTGAGGAAGATGAAGAAGATGAAGAAGAAGATGAGGAGCTCTCCCTTCTTGTGCGAAATGTCAAGAGAATGTACCGGAGGAACAAGCTCAACTTCGAAAGAAATTTGAAGGCAAAGAGGAGAGGAGAATTATATGCTATAATTGCCGAAAACCCGGATATATCATGGCCGATTGTCCGGAGTTCAAGAAGAAGATGACCTCCTCCTTCAAGCCAAAGAAACCGGAAGAAAAGAGAGCGTACAAGGCAAATTGGAATTCGGAAAGCGAGTCCGAGGAAGAGGCAGATATAGCGAATATGTGTTTCATGGCAAACACACCAAAGGTAACCCCTCAACCTCTTGATGATGAAGATGATGAATTAAGTAAAGAAGTCTTGTTCATGCTTTTGTTGAACTCTCCGAAACCTATGATAATAAAAAGATTGAATGCTCTAAATTAGAAAAGAAGTTGCTTTTCTTAAGAATCAACTTGCTATAATTACTAGAGAAAAAGATGAAATTTCTTCAAACCTCATTTCTACCCAAAATGAATTTAGTGCTTACAAAGTTGCATGTAAAGCTAAATTTCCTAAGATTGATGAAAAAGAAATTTCTTCTTTAAAAACTAAAATGGTTGATTTTGAAAAAGTTTTGAAAGATTGTGCTTTTAACACTAAGAAACTTGAAGAAAAATTTCTAAAAAGCACACCTCTCATGCTAAAGATTCACATGTTAAGATTCCTCATGCTCACACTTCACAACACTTCTCATGCTAAATCTTTTCATGCTCACAACTCTCATGCTCACAAATCACACACTCACTATGCTTTCAAATATGGTAGAGTATATAGATGCACATATTGTGGTAAAAATGGACATTTGGCTAAATTTTGTTATGACCAAGTTAATAATTCAAATAATCTTATTTGGGTTAATGAAACTAACCCTTTAGGACCAAGAAAATGTGGGTACCAAAATCAAGTCCTAAATTATTTGATGTAGGTACACACCAAGGCTCCAAGACGTAGGGAGCGGAGGTACCTTGATAGTGGTTGTTCAAGACACATGACATGGGACATCAATAACTTTACAACCCTATCAAGGTACGTGGAAGGTGGCTCCGTCACCTTCGGGGATGACTCCAAAGGCACTATCATCGGTATAGGTAACATTCAAATTGGTGCATCTCCCATTATAGAAAATGTTGTACTTGTTGATGGTTTTGAAGCATAATTTGCTTAGCATTAGTCAATTTTGTGACCGTGGACTTAAAGTTATTTTTGATGATTCTTCTTGCAAAATCTTTGATGTTAAAACCAATAATTGTATTCTCACCGGTTTTCGTGATGATAATGTTTATATCATTGACATGCTTAATGTGGAATGTTCTACTAAATGCTTAAATGCTTTTGATGAAAATTCTTGGATTTGGCATAGAAGATTAGGACATGCATCTTTTGACCATCTTTCTAGGATTAATTTTAAGGAATTGGTGAAGGGTATACCTTTCTTGAAGTTTGAGAAAGACCGCATTTGTGGTGCGTGCCAACTTGGGAAACAAACCAAGTCTTCCTTCAAACCAATCAAGGATATCATATCAACTAGACCATTAGAATTAATTCATATGGATCTTTTTGGACCTACTAAAACTAAGAGTTTAAATGGTAGTAGATATGCATATGTTTTGGCTGATGATTTTCCCGTTTCACTTGGGTTTTCTTTTTGAACACAAAGATCAAACTTTTCTCATTTTAAGATTTTTCGAAAAAGAGTTGAAAAAGAAAAGGGTTTTTCGATTTTGAGAATAAGGAGTGATAGAGGTGGTGAGTTTGTTAACCAACTCTTCATGACTTATTGTGATGAAAAGGGAATTAAGCATGAAATGTCTTGTCCTAGAACTCCACAACAAAATGGAGTTGTAGAAAGGAAAAATAGAACACTTCAAGAGATGGCTAGGACAATGATAAGTGAGTATGACCTCCCTCAATATCTATAGGCCGAGGCCGTAAACACCGCATGCTATATATCAAATCGTATTTATTTGTGCAAAAATTCTTCCAAAACATCTTTTGAAATGTATCATTCTAGAAAACCTAATGTTGCATATTTCAAAGTTTTTGGATGCAAGTGTTTGTTTTGAAAACTAAAGATAACTTAGGTAAATTTGATGATAAGGCTTATGAAGCAATCTTTGTTGGATATTCTACAACTAGTAAAGCTTATAGAGTATTCAATAGATCTTCACTCACCATTGAAGAATCCATGCATGTTAAATTTGAAGAATCTAATGTGTTTGTTGAGAATGTTGTAGAGATTGAACCATTAGGTGATGACATGGAGAGACTATCCTTGAAGAACTCACCCGCTCAAGAAGAAAAGCTAGAACCTATTGGTGATGTTCAAGAGGATAAAGAGGAAAGCTCTCAACCGCTTCCTAAAGCTTGGAGATACGCCACAAATCATCCCAAGGAGCTCATCTTAGGTGATGCATCTAAAGGGGTAACAACTCGCTCCAAACTCCATGACCTATGTGGTAACTTTGCTTTCATTTCTCATTTTGAACCCAAAAGCATCCTCGAAGCCGAGGCAGACTCATATTGGTTGCTAGCCATGCAAGAGGAACTCAATCAATTTGAGCGCAACCAATTTTGGCACCTTGTTCCTAGGCCCCACGATAGACCAATAATTGGTACTAAGTGGATCTTTAGAAACAAGATGGATGAGTCCGGAAATGTGATTAGGAATAAGGCTAGGTTAGTGGCCCAAGGTTACACTCAAGTTGAGGGAATTGACTTTGAGGAGACCTTTGCACCCGTAGCACGGCTTGAAGCCATACGGATGACACTAGCTTTTGCATCTTTCAAAAATTTTAAACTTTTTCAAATGGATGTGAAAAGTACATTTTTGAATGGTTTTATAAATGAAGAAGTTTATGTTGCTCAACCTCCCGGTTTTGTGATCATGTTCATCCCGATTTTGTTTTTAAACTTGATAAAGCTTTGTATGGATTGAAACAAGCTCCAAGTGCTTGGTATGAAAGGCTTTCTAGTTTTCTCATTTCAAATGATTTTATTAAAGGCAAAGTAGATACAACACTATTCACTAAGCATGTTGATAATGACATTTTAATTGTGCAAATTTATGTTGATGATATAATTTTTGGTTCTACTAATGAGTTTTTATGCAAGGAATTTGAAAAGGTTATGCAATGTGAGTTTGAAATGTCTTCAATGGGTGAGCTTAATTTCTTTCTTGGACTCCAAATCAAGCAATTGCAAGATGGGAACTTCATATGTCAAGCCAAATACGCAAAGGAACTCGTAAAGAGGTTTGGACTTGAAGACTCAAAGGTTTGCAACACTCCCATGGCAACTACCACCAAGCTTGATAAGGATGACCAAGGTAAAAATGTTGATATTAAATTGTATAGAAGCATGATAGGTAGTCTTTTGTATTTGACGGCAAGTAGGCGGACATCATGTTTAGTGTGTGTCTTTGTGCTAGATTTCAATCGTGTCCCAAAGAGTCCCATCTTATTGCGGTAAAACGCATTATTCGTTATATTAAGGGAACGATTGGAATGGGTCTATGGTATCCGAAAATCGGAGATTTCTCAATGACGAGTTATTCGGATGCCGACTATGCGAGTTGTAGAGTAGGTAGAAAGAGTACTAGCGGGACATGTCAATTTCTTGGTAATTGTCTTGTTTCATGGTCCTCTAGGAAACAAAATTCCGTAGCTCTCTCAACCGCCGAGGCGGAGTATGTTGCCGCGGGGGCTTGTGTGCACAAGTCCTTTGGATGAAAACATACTCTCCTTGATTATGATTTGCATTATAACCATATAAAAATATTTTGTGATAATACTAGCACTATACATATGACAAAGAATGCAAATCAATATAATAAGACCAAGCACATTGAGATTAGATATCACTTTCTTAGAGATCATTTTGAGAAAGGAGATATAGTTATTGATTATGTTTCTACGGATTTGCAACTAGCCGATATTTCCCTAAACCACTTGATTTTGCTATATTTCTTTCATTTGTGGTGAACTTAATGTTTGTGTTATTGAATAGAAATGTTTTCATAACCCTTTTGATATATGACAAAAAGGGGGAGAATAAGTTTTTATGATAAAATTTATATAGTTTTTAAGTTTTTGATTTTGATTTGATGTGTTTTCATGAATTTTCCTATTTTTTGAGTTGAAATGTTTCTTGCAAGCATAGTTCATGATTTTTAATCATATGGTTTTTGGATTGATGTTTTTGCTTGCACCTTACATTGTTTTTATGAAAGCATAATTTGAGGGGGAGCTTACTCCTCCTATATATTTTTGCTTATAGCCTATTTGTTTTGTCATCATCAAAAAGGGGGAGATTGTTGGCCCATAAGGTTACACTCTCCATTTGTTTAGAGTTTTGATGATAACAAACCAAATATGTGCTATATGGTACTAATTAGTTTGTTAAGATAAGTTCAGGTTTGTACCATATTTGGAGGCCATTGCTTAGCTATTGCAAGAAATTTTAGGTTCATAAAGCAAAGAAGGCTTCTGGAAATCAAGGAAGGAACATAGACGAGAAGGCTCTAGCAAGGCATTGCATGGCTCAAGACTTCAAGATTGCTCAAGATAATTTATTAGATTTGTTTTTAGTTTAGAGTTTTGTTAAAGAATAGTGAATAGGTTTGAAGCTCTATCACACACGTTTTTACGCACATCTTGTTTCCAAACATATTTCCTATAATATGTACAAAAATAGTTTGTATACAATCTTCAGCCTACAAACTCATTTTTATCCATTACGTATATCCCTATTCAAAACTATTTTGTTAAAATTAGACTTCTCCTTGAAATTCCATTTTATTTTGGTTTTTGACCTGAGCCGGCCGACCGCAAGGGTCGACCGACCCTCGTCAGGTCAAGCCGGTCGGCCGACCCAGTCGACTGGAGTTCTGGCAGCAGTGCATATCAGTGTGCACGTTTCACGGTCGACCCAGACGGTCGACCGAGACCTGCCTGTCTGCAAGACTCTGCTCTCTATTTGTTTGGGTCGACCGGCCCGGTCGACCGTCAGCCTGCAACGGCTATTTTTTGAACTAGCGGTTGATCGGGCGGTCGACCGAGCTAGCCGTTTGAACAGTAACAGCTATTTTTCTGAGCTGATTTATTTTTGTCCTTTTCTCACTTAAGTGTGTTTAAGTGACATGTTTTGGTTTTAATACTTTCTGATTAGCCTTAAATATGTTTTATCTTTAAACCCTAGCCCTCTCCTATAAATAGGGGTGTTTAGGGAGAGATTGGTTACTAGAAAAATTATCAAAATTTTCACAAGTTTAAGGCATTCAAAAAGACTTGGTTTCTTGTTTTTTTGCTGAAATTCTCTCTCATTTTCTGAAGTGTTTTCAAGAACTCTCTGATTTCTTTTTCTTTTCTCCTTGCACACAAGAGTTTCATTCCTACTCATTGTTCTCTAAGGACCTTTGTAGGGGAAGAGAATTTTGCAAGAGAGAGTTTGTGGTCTTTTGACTACTAAGAGATTGCTTGTACTTGAGATTGTGGAGTTGGGTATTCCGGTGTATTTGTGACATCTTTGTGATAGTGGAAGTGGTTGGAATCCTTCTGGGGAAGGCGGGAAGTAGAGCTGGGTGCTCGAACCTCGATAACAATTCTTGGTGTTTGCGTTTGGTTTACTTTTCCTTGTTCTTGCTCTACTTTCATTGCTATTACTACTTGCTTTTGATTATCATTGCTATATTCACTTGTTGTCATTCATCTGTCAATCTTTGTCCCATACAACAAGGTTGCATTGCGCACCTCCAGCTCATTTCACGAGGAATCAGGAGGAAGGAGTTCAGAACCCTTCACGGGGCATTCGGCTCTTAGTCTTGTTTTGGGCGATTGTTGCATCATATTTTAAATTGTGCATTGATTAGCATAATCACCTATTCACCCCCCATCTAGGTGATTTCATCTACTTCATGAATTGTTGTTTTCTTTCATTGCAATGTCTAGCTAACTCTTTCTAACATGACTAGCTAACCACTAACTTTACTAACTTCTAACTCTTGGGTGATTGCTTTATTATGATCTTGCAATTTCATGTCTCTATTATTCCCCGATGAAGATGAGTCACTTTAATCCTTGGCAAATGCTTGTTTTCCTTTCATATGATTCATGTGAGCCTCATTTAGAGCCTTGTCTTTAGAACAAGTGCTTTGATGGAACATGGAGATGGAGCACCTAACTATGCTATTTGTTGTACAATTTTCTTACTTCAATGCTAACTCGAATATGGCTTTGAATGACTAATGAATCTTGTATCTTTTTCCTTAGCATTATCTTGAGTGACACTCCTTGATTCCACCATTGAAATTTTATCTCGGGAACCGATGAATCAACGAGGCTACAAGACAAGACTGAGAGAACACTCATCTTCCAAGTGGGAAAATATTTGACCTAACAAGCAAGACAAAACCTTCGCCGATGAATCAACATGAGGCATGCATCATCTTATGAGATTAGTAAGTTAGTAAATTAGAAGGGTTAGCTAGTCATGGTTTCTTCCATCTAAAAGTCTTTTAAAGTTTTCATTCGCAAGTTTTCTTTCAAAGTTAGTCAAGTTTTCCAAGTTATTTTCACTTTCCTTTCCATCGTTTTTCTTTTCATGCAACCAATCTACAACGAATTTTCCCTCTACTTTTCCACGTCATTTTATTTCTTTTGAATATAGAAGAACTCTCGTTTTATTTCTTCACAACTTAACCGTAAAGCTTCCATCGCGAGCTCTCCCTGAGGATCGACCCGTAATAGTTCATACTACTACGGTGATTTGGAAGGAGTAAAGCAAAATTGCAAATACATTCTTGGAGTTATCGAGCATAACATACAAGCGTAGAAGGTTGACTCTAAACCCTCTATCTCTGAATATAGTACACTCCTCCCTTCCGAACAAAATTTTTGGCGCCGTTGCCGGGAGAGCAATTGTTTACATTTAATGAAGAACTAAACAAATTTTCTTCTCTATTGCAGGTTACAGGATGAAGAAACAGGAAACAAAGCACTGCAGTAATATATAAGTGGTCTTGGGCCTCTGCTCTTGAAAGCAGAGACCAAGTACCCTCTGATTTGCCGCGATTTCTCGGCCAAAGCCACGGATCCGCGGCAAAGTGGAGTTGACTACTAAACTATTTTTGTGCAGGGTTGCTTGCTTGCTTTGCAAAAATACAGCTGCTGCAAATCTAATTTCTTGTATGCTTTCACCAGGATCCTGCTAATAAAATCAACAGTAAAACATTTGTTGCAAAAGTTAAAAATTGATTAGACGTTTGCATTTTTGGGCACGTGTCTTTTCAATTCATTTACTTTATTGTTGAAGAGTGCTGGAGCAAGGTGAAAAACACCTAGAGGGGAGTGAATAGGTGTAATTGCTAATCTAATAACCTTTTAAAACAAGTATGGATGAATGATGCAACGATCTCTCAAAACAAGACTAGGAGCCGTATACCCGGTGAAGGGTTCTAAACTCCTTCCTCGTGATTCCTCTAGATATGAGTTAGAGGTGCGCAATGCAATCTTGTTGTATGAGATTTGATCGACAAATTATCAATGAATGAATAATAGGCAATAATGAAGTGCACACAAGATATATCACAAGTAAAGGAAACAATATCAAAACTAGAAACAATAAGCAATAGAGAGCAATTGAAAGTAAAGCGAAATAGAGAGCAAGAGCAAAAAGGTAATCGTAAACACAAGTATTTGTTTCGAGGTTCGAGCCACCGCTCTACTCCCCGCCTTCACCTCCGTGAAGGGTTTCCACTATCCACCGAGGACTTTACAAGGTCTACCGAAGACCGGAGCACCGAACTCCACCACTTACAAATCCTCTACCAAAGAAGTATCTCCACAAGAGTAACAAAAAGAACAAGTAACCAAGTGATCTCAATAAAGATCACAAACTCTTTACAACACTTCTCTCTACAACTTCCTTATAGAATGAGGATTGGAAATTTTGGCTCTAGAAGTGTAGTGAGAAATAAACTCAGTTGTAAATGAATTTTTCTTGCTAACACAACTGAAAAACAAAGCCAAGAATGAATTGAAAATAGACAGCTTTTAAAACTTTTCTTCTCTTTTGAAAACTTTGAAAACTAGGTATCTTTCTTGGTATTTTTGCAAGAGACCTATCTCCTCTATTCATAGGGAGAGGAAGGGATTAAAACTCATTTATTTTAAGCTTATTGATCAGAAAATAATCCACAATACTCAGAAAAACTCTGCCACAAAAACAGTCCTAAAACAGATTTCAGATTTTCACAAAGAGGAAAGAGTCGTTGGCAGCTGGCAGGCTTGGCGGTCGACCGGTCCGGTCGGCCGTAAGCCCTGCTGGCATATAGCCGTTGGGCTCGGGTCGACCGACCGGTCGACCGGCCTCAAAAAGGAAACACAGTTTTGTAAAGTCGGTCGACCGGTCGGCCGACCGACAAAAAATAGAGAGCAGAAGTTTTTGGTCGGTCGACCGGTCGGGCGACCGACAAAAAACAGCGAGCAGATGTTTTCGGGCGGTCGACCGGTCGGCCGACCGACAGACGTGCACGAGCGTGCACGTCCTGGATACAGGATCCGGTCGACTGGTCCGGTCGGCCGATCCAGCCTGAAATCGAAAAACTGGGAGAAATTTAAACTTGGAAAAATGTGTAAAATATTTTTAAATGGATATATGACTAAGTATCATGCTGGAAGAATAAACATACATGATTAAAATATGATATACATTTTGTAAAAATTTGGAGTCATGTATATTTATCAAGGCATGAACTTAAAAACAAATACCAAAAACTTGTATTTTAAAAATGTGTGTGTGTGTCCTAGAGCAAATATTCTACAACCTCAAACTTTAACAAACTATATCTTACATTGGTTCTAAATGACTAAGATCTTCAAGTGGGCTTCATATGTGATCTTGATAATCTTGTGTCTTGAGCCCAATTTGAGCCGACTTTAGTCAAATCAACCTTCCTTTAGGGAAGAATGCTCCTAGAATCATTAGAACCCTGAAACACACTAAAACAACAAACGTGATTAGTACAAATAACTACATATGTTTTGTAATCATCAAAACACACTAAAACGGGTGATTGTAACCTTGGGTCAATAATCTCCCCCTTTTGATGATGACAAAACATACAAGTTATTTTAAAACAAATGGGAAAAGTTTGGAAGCTCCCCCTCAAATTATGCTATGTATACAAGAAAATGTCTATTAGTAGCTATATACATAAAGCATAAAAACACAATAGTTTGAAACAAAACCAAAATCTTTTTCTATAAAAAACTCAATAATATCAAACAAACTTACTCTTTCTTTTTCTCCCCCTTTTTGTCATACATCAAAAAGGGTTGAACAAAACAAAAAAAAATTGTCTTTAAGAATCCAAAATACAAACATTCAACTCACCAAAAATAAAAGAAAATCTAGCATAGTCTAGTGGTTTTGTAAAAATATCGGCAAGTTGAAAATCGGTAGAAACATAATCAATATCAATATCACCTTCTCATAATAATCTCTAAGAAAGTGATACCTAATGTCAATGTGCTTAGTTTTACTATGTTGATTTGTATTCTTTGTCATATGAATAGTACTAGTATTATCACAAAATATTTTAATATGAGAAAAATGCAAATCATAGTCAAGGAGAGTATGTTTCATCCAAAGAACTTGTGCACAACAAGCTCCGGCTGCAATATACTCCACCTCGGCGGTTGAAAGGGCTACCGAATTTTGCTTTTTGGAAGACCAAGAGACAAGACAATTACCAAGGAATTGACATGTTCCACTTGTACTCTTCCTATCTACCCTACAACCTGCATAGTCGGCATCCGAAAAACTCGTCATTGAAAATTGCCCGGTTTTCGGATACCACAAACCCATTTCAATAGTGCCCTTAAGGTATCTAATTATGCGTTTAACCGCAATTATATGAGACTCTTTAGGACAAGATTGAAAATGAGCACAAAGACAAACGGAAAACATAATATCCGGCCTACTAGCCGTTAAATATAACAAGCTACCTATCATGCTACGATAAAGTTTAATGTCTACACTTTTACCTTGTTCATCCTTATCAAGCTTTGTGGTTGTTGCCATGGGAGTTTTGCTCACTTTAGCTCCTTCAAGCCTGAACCTCTTGATTAGTTCCTTTGTGTACTTGGCTTGATTGATGAAGATCCCATCCTTCTTTTGCTTGATTTGGAGACCAAGGAAATAGTTGAGCTCCCCCATCATAGACATTTCAAATTCATCCTTCATGCATGACTCAAAAGCTTGGCAAAGAGATTCATTAGTAAAGCCAAAAATAATATCATCTACATAAATTTGTACAATAAGAATATCATTTTCTACATGTTTTGTAAACAAAGTAGTATCTATTTTCCTTTCTTAAAACCATTTGAAATTAAAAATGAAGAAAGTCTTTCATACCAAGCCCTAGGGGCTTGTTTCAAACCATAAAGAGCTTTATCAAGTTTAAACACAAAGTCCGAATGTGTAGGATCAACAAACCGGGGGGTTGTTCAACATACACTTCCTCTTCAATAAAACCATTTAGAAAAGAACTTTTAACATCCATTTGAAACAATTTAAAATCATTATATGATGCAAATGCAAGTGTCATCCGTATGGCTTCAAGCCGTGCTACGGGTGCAAAGGTTTCTTCAAAATCGATTCCTTCGATTGAGTGTAATCTTGGGCAACTAACCTAGCTTTATTCCTAACAACGTTACCCGATTCATTCAACTTGTTCTAAAGATCCACTTAGTACCAATCGTTGGTCTATCGTGGGGCCTAGGAACAAGGTGCCAAACTTGGTTGCGCTCAAATTGATTGAGCTCCTCTTGTATGGCTAGCAACCAATATGAATCGGCCTCGGCTTCGAGGACGTTCTTGGGTTCAACATGAGAAATAAAAGCATAGTGCCCACAAAAATCATGAAGTTTAGAGCGAGTGGTTACCCCTTTAGATACTTCACCTATAACGAGGTCCTTGGGATGATGTGGATTGTATCTCCAATCCTATAGAAGTTGTTGATTAGGCTCCACTACAATTGTTTGAATTTCATTTCCTTGAGCTCTTCTACTTTAGCTTCACTTCCTTCATCATCCTTTGGCATGCCTCCAATGGTAGGTGTATCCTCCAAGGTAACTTTCTCCAAGTCTTCATCCAAAGAATCTATTTATACAACATTCTTAACAAACAAGTTAGATTCTTCAAACTTAACATGTATAGATTCCTCAATAGTCAAGGATGATCTATTGAAGATTCTATAAGCCTACTAGTATTAGAGTAACCAACAAAAATTGCTTCATAAGCTTTAGCATCAAATTTCCTAAATTATCTTTTGTATTTAAAACAAAATATTTGCATCCAAAACCTTAAAATATGAAACATTTGGTTTTCTAGAAAAATAAATCTCAAAAGACATTTTAGAAGTATTTTTACATAAGAAAACACGATTTGATATATAGAATGATGTATTAACGGCCTCGGCCCACAAATAATGTGGGAGACCATATTCACTAAGCATTGTCCTAGCCATCTCTTGTAATGTTCTATTTTTCCGTTCAACTACTCCATTTTGTTGTGGAGTTCTAGGACAAGATAGTTCATGCTTTATTCCATTTTCTTCACAAAAAGTGGTAAAGAGTAGGTTAATGAATTCACCTCCTCTATCACTTCTTATTCTTAAAATTGAAGTATCTTTTTCCTTTTCAACTCTTTTCTTAAAGGTTTGAAAATGTGAAAAGGCTTGGTTTTTATGTTCTAGAAAGAAAACCCAAGTAAAACGTGAAAAGTCATCAACCAAAACAAATGCAAAACGATTCCCACTTAGACTTTTAGTTTGAGTAGGACCAAATAAATCCATATGGATTAACTCCAAAGGACGTGATGTCATGATATCCTTGATTGATTTGAAAGAGGACTTAGTTTGTTTCCCAAGTTGGCACGCGTCACAAACGCGGTCCTTTTCAAAGTTCAAGCAAGGAATACCTTTCACCATTTCCTTTGTGTTTAACCTAGATATATGGTCAAAAGAAATGTGGCCTAATCTTCTATGCCACAACCAAGAGTCATCATCGAGGGCTTTTAAACAAGTAATATTATAAGACATATTAGACATATCAATCATATAAACATTGTTTTCACGAAAACTGAAAAATACACAAGTATTATATATTCTATCAATTACTTTACAAACTACATTATCAAAAAAACATCAAAACCTTTATCACAAAGTTGACTAACACTCAAGAGATTATGCTTGAGGCTATCAACTAAAACAACATTCTCATTAAAGGGGATGTACCAAGTTTAACATTACCAATACCGATGATTTTACCCTTGGCATCATCTCCGATGGTGATGGTGCCACCTTCATGGTATCTTGATAGGGTTGCAAAGTTGTTGATGTCCCAAGTCATGTGCCTTGAGCAACCACTATCAAGATACCACAATCCTCAACGTCGTTGGGCCTTGGATGATACCTACATCATTTAACAAAATCGTTGATTTGGTACCCAAATTTTCTTCGGTCCTTGAAAGTTAGTGTTCCGAACCAAAACATTATGACGAGATGCATTTAACCTATCATAGCAAAACTTAATTAAGTGACCTTTACGGCCATAATATGAACATGAAAACACTTTACCATACATGAATGCATGATGTGTGTGTGAAGTGTGAGCATGTTTTGGGGGTTTGGCATGACGTAAAGGTTGTGAGGTATGAACATGAGCATGAGCATGAGTATGAGCATGAGATTGTTTCTTAGGGGCTTGTTTCTTAGGAAACATAGCCTCAAGTTTATTTTTGTCAAATTCACACTTTTTCAAAACTACTCCTAAAGAATTAATTTTCTCTTTTAGCATGGTAATTTCATTTTTATCAACTTGTGAAAATTTACCTTTGCAAGAAATCTTATAGTTGTCAAAATCTTTTTGGGTGGAAACAAGAGTGAAAAGTAATTCATCCTTTTCTTTAGAAAGAGTAAAAACTTGGTGACTAAGAGACTCATTTTCCTTTTTCATTTTTAAATATTTTTTCTTTAGAAAATCATAATTATGTGAAAGCTCTACAAATGCTTCTCCTAATTCATCCATGGAAAGTTCATTATCAAGAGAAGTGGAAGGGGTTTACCTTGCTTGTGCTTTCATTAGCCATGAAACACATGTTTGCGGTGTCGATTTCCTCCTCGGATTCGCTCTCGGAATCCCATGTAGCCTTCAAGGCTTTCTTCTTGTAAGGCTTCTCTGATGTGGAAGGCTTTACTTTGTCGGGCACTCCGCAACAATGTGACCCGGTCTTTGGCAATTGAAGCAAATAATTTTTCTTTCTTCTTTGCCTCCTTGCCATCTCCTTCTTCCTTGAAACTTAGCCTTGTTGTACATCCTCCAAACGTTCTTTACAAGAAGTGAGAGCTCTTCGTCATCATCTTCTTCATCGTCTTCGTCGGAGTGTGTGGATTGACTCTTGAAGGCAATTGTTTTCTTCTTGGAGGGAGCCATCTCCTCCCTTGCTTTTCTCCCCGTCTCATGGGTTTTGAGGTTCCCAATGAGACCTATAAGCTCCATCTCCTCCTTGTCATTAAGTTCCTTCAAGGTAGTTGCTTTTACTTCCCATGAAGGAGGAAGAGCCCAGATGATCTTTCTAACTCTTTGGTTGTTGTCGATGGCATCACCTAGAGAAGAAAGTCCATTAGTGATCTTTGTAAATCTTGTAACCATATCATCTATGGTTTCATTTTCTTGCATGCAAAAGTTTTCATATTGGGACCGAAGAAGGTCTATTTTAGCCCTCTTCACTTGTGAAGTCCCTTCATGTGTTACTAGCAAGTGTGTCCAAATCTCAAATGCGGATTTGCAATGGATAACTCTAGAAATGTTATCATCATTGAGGGCTTGAAGTAGTGCATAATGAGCCCTAGCATTGACATCAAACTCCTTAGTCTCAATTTCAGACCAAGTGGATTCATCACCGGGAGGTGCACTAAAGGCTTTGGTCACGGCCTTGCAACTCGACTTCCTAGAGATTGCAAGAAAACGGTCATCTTAACTTTCCATATGAGAAAGTTAAGTCCATCAAACTTTGGGGTGTCGTAATACATCGGCCATTTTTACTAAGTGGAAATGAATGAAATGATTAGCAAATATAGTATCTCTCTAAGGTTGTTAAGCCAAGAGCCTAGAGTCCAAGCTCTCATACAAATTGAAAAACACCTAGAGGGGGTGAATAGGTGTAATTGCTAATCTAATAACCTTTAAAACAAGTATGGATGAATGATGCAACGATCTCTCAAAACAAGACTAGGAGCCGTATACCCGGTGAAGGGTTCGAACTCCTTCCTCGTGATTCCTCTAGATATGAGCTAGAGGTGCGCAATGCAATCTTTTGTATGAGATTTGATCGACGAATTATCAATGAATGAAAAATAGGCAATAATGAAGTGCACACAAGATATATCACAAGTAAAGGAAACAATATCAAATACTAGAAACAATAAGCAATAGAGAGAAATTGAAAGTAAAGCGAAATAGAGAGCAAGAGGAAAAAGGCAATCGCAAACACAAGTATTTGTTTTGAGGTTCGAGCCACCGCTCTACTCCCCGCCTTCACTTCCGTGAAGGGTTTCCACTATCCACCGAGGACTTTAAAAGGTCTACCGAAGACCGGAGCACCGAACTCCACCACTTACAAATCCTCTACCAAAGAGGTATCTCCACAAGAGTAACAAAAAGAACAAGTAACCAAGTGATCTCAATAAAGATCACAAACTCTTTACAACACTTCTCTTTACAACTTCCTTATAGAATGAGAATTGGAAATTTTGGCTCTAGAAGTGTAGTGAGAAATAAACTCAGTTGTAAATGAATATTTCTTGCTAACACAACTGAAAAACAAAGCCAAGAATGAATTGAAAATAGAGAGCTTTTAAAACTTTTCTTCTCTTTTGAAAAGTTTGAAAACTAGGTATCTTTCTTGGTATTTTTGCAAGAGACCTATCTCCTCTATTTACAGGGAGAGGAAGGGATTAAAACTCATTTATTTTAGGCTTATTTGATTAGAAAATAATCCACAATACTCAGAAAAAGTCTGCCACAAAAACAGTCCTAAAACAGATTTCAAATTTTCACCAAAGACGAAAGAGCCGTTGGCAGCTGGCAGGCTTGGCGGTCGACTGGTCTGGTCCGCCGTCAGCCCTGCTGGCATATAGCCGTTGGGCTCGGGTCGACCGATCGGTCGACCAGCCTCAAAAAGGAAACACAGTTTTGTAAAGGTGGTCGACTGGTCGGCTGACCGACAAAAAACAAAGAGTAGAAGTTTTTGGTCGGTCGACCGGTCGGGCGACCGACAAAAAATAGAGAGCAGATGTTTTCGGGCGGTCGACCGGTCGGCCGACCGACAGACGTGCACGAGCATGGACGTCCTGGACACAGGATCCGATCGACCGGTCCGGTCGGCCGATCCAGCCTGAAACAGAAAAACTGGGAGAAATTCTGAACTTGGAAAAATGTGTAAAATATTTTTAAATGGATATATGACTAAGCATCATACTGGAAGAATAAACATACATGATTAAAACATGATATACATTTTGTTAAAATTTGGAGTCATGTATATTTATCAAGGCATGAACTTAAAAACAAATACCAAAAACTTGTATTTTTAAAAATGTGTGTGTGTGTCCTAGAGCCAATATTCTACAACCTCAAACTTTAACAAACTATATCTTACATTGGTTCTAAATGACTAAGATCTTCAAGTGGGCTTCATATGTGATCTTGAGAATCTTGTGTCTTGAGCCCAATTTGAACCAACTTTAGCCAAATCAACCTTCCTTTAGGGAAGAATGCTCCTAGAATCATTAGAACCCTGAAACACACTAAAACAACAAACATGATTAGTAAAAATAACTACATATGTTTTGTAATCATTAAAACACACTAAAATGGGTGATTGTAACCTTGGGCCAACACAAGGTACGTTCGCATTGCATTTCGAATAGGACTCACTTCTTGGTTGATTTACATCGCTTTGAGTGAACCTTGTTTGCATATACTGTACACTTGCACAAAATTGATTTTAAGCGCATCACCTAATAAATAAGATAAGGTGGGGATTTTATCACCCTTTCCTTGGCCCAAAAATCATCTTCCAAGCACTCACAATCCCAAGCTTTTTAATAAAATTTGATAGACGTTGGCCCTAAGGACATCCGGACTCAGTAGGAGATCGACTGAAGTTTGAAATTGTTTTTGATTCATACTCCAGTCAAATCAGTGTCTAAGGCTAGGGATTAAGGGGTTACGCCTCAAAGATACCGTGGTTTGGCGTAATTAAGGCCGTTGCTTACGCACGGATACCTCCCACCGTATTTTGCCCCTACCAGGCTGATTAGCTGTGGTCTGACTCAAGCAACAACCTTCTTTGGTTCATCAAATAGTTAGGAGTTATCTAGGTCCAGGTATCCTAGATAGCTTGTGATTGATTTCTCTTATTGTTTGTTATTTTCATTTTTTTCTTGTGTGATCGGTGAACGTTGTCTGTGATTGTGTATGCAAGAGTGGTACCGGGATCCAGATTTTGCAAGACTTGTTAGAATTTCTACACTTGCACAAACTCCACCACTTGACACAATCCCAATAATGGCAAACAACACTTCGCTTCAAGATAAATTCTACCCGATTCGCACTTCACTTCCATCATGCATTCTTCTCCCAGTGACCAATGGAAATAATTTTGAGCTGAAGCTACAATTTATAAACACACTCCCCCGATTTCATGGCCTAGAATCTGAGGACGCATATTTCTTCATTCGTGAGTTTGAAGAAGTATGTGTTATGATGAGAATTTCCCAATTGACTGAGGACGCTGTTAGACTAAGGTTCATACTTTCGCGCTGAAAGACATAGCTAAGAAATGGCTTTACAATCTTCCCGCCAGCTCGATTTCTTCATGGGATGATTTTGTAAAAGTCTTTCTTAAAAAGTTTTATCCCATTCGCAAAACAGCCCTCATGAGAAAGAATATTATGCAATTCAAGAAAGAATCCAATGAACCATTCTGGAAATATTTTGAACGCTTTAAAGACCTACTAGCCCTATATCCTCATCACGGCATAGAGAAATGGCCGCAGTGCCAAATTATCTATGACGGACTTGATTACCAAACCAAGACACTCCTTGAAACCCTGTGCTAAGGGAATTTTTAAAGAAAGATGAGAATCAGGGTGGGATCTCTTTGAAGCCTTAGCCGAAAAAATAATTCAGTGGGAGTCATGTCTAGAGAAAACCACTACCACCACTTCAAGAACCGATATGCATTCAATAGAATCCTCGATAGCTGCTGAGGCTAAGATAACACAATTAATGAAGAGGATAGAACTGCTTGAATCAAGGGAACCTTCTGCTGTCAACCAGGTCAACCCATCACCTGTAGTCAAACCGGGTTGTACCTATTGCCATGATCTCAATCATCTGTTTGAGGAGTGTTCTGTTTACCAGTCTCAAATGTATCAGGAGAACACGAATGCTGCTTACACCAGACCCAACCACAATCCATACTCCAAAGCATACAATCCGGGATGGCGAAACCATTGATTGGTCGCTAATATTGCATATTTAGTATCATATTTCCATACTTATTTTAGAATAAAAGCCTGCATTGTCCTAATTAATTGTTTAATTTATTTGCAGGTCCAATCCTTAAGGAGATGAAGAGAAATGAGCCCAAAAGCCCACCAAAATTCTGAATTAAATCAGAATTAATTCGCACACACTAAATCAGGGCAAAAATCAAGAGGTTGAAACCGGTTGAGAAGAATCCTCTCAGAATCGATTGGTTAAAGCCAAGAATCCAAGGCCATTTCGTCAGAATCCAGGGATCAAACGAAGAAACCAACAAAGGATAAAGCCAGAAGAAACTCCCAGGATGACCCACCAACAGGGTGTGGCCATCTGGCCACACCCTGGCCGCGGAAACGCGGCCAAAGCCGCGTTTTCGCGGCTTTGTTGGGGAGTTAGGGGGAGCGTTTGCTCCCCCGACCTCCCCAGGATCCTGGTTGTTGGGGTTATGCCTATAAAACGCCAGCATCTGCGCTGAAAAATGGACGCCAATGCAGATTAGGATTTAGCCTAGTTTTTTCATTTCTTAGTTTAGGTTTTTGTTTTTCTTTTTCATGCAATTTAGTTTTCATTTATGTAATTCTAAGGGGATCAACTTTCATCGAAGAACAAGACTGAAGCTTGAGCTAAAAGTGACAATTGGTGTACGGTTTTATTTCTTTTCTTCGATTGTTATGAAATCAAATCGATGCTATTTCCTTGTATGTTCTTTTTAGTTCTCTTCTTCTTTTCTATTTTACCTTTCTTTTTGGTACAACTGTCTTCCAAGTGAGTCTAAAAGCATCGAAAGAGCCTTGCCTTTACGAGTGCCACCGATAGCTCATGACGATGGAATTGTGAGTCTTGATTAGTATACAAATGTGCATATTTTACCATATCATTCCCATGCATTTTAGCAAATAAATATATGATTTTCACTCATCTTCTCTGTATTTTTACAGGTCCACAACTGAAATGGGAGAGAAAGCCCAATAATCACTTTAATTAACAATAATTAAAGAGATTAATTTCAAGCCCAAGATAAAGCCCAAATTTGAAATCAGAATCCAGAGAGATCCGCGTAACAACTCAAGATTCTAGAAGGCCACGTGGATAACAACCTCGCAACCAACTCACAACAGAAAGTTGTTGCCAAACGGTTGAGATATTGCCGCAAAATCTGGGATTTTCCCGCCAATTTGCCGCAAATCTAGGGCCGTTGAGCCCCAGATTCTGGCCACCTGTTCGTCTTCTGGAGAGTTCTTCTGAGGCCTATAAATACTGCACCTGGACCTGCGAGCAAGAAATGAACAGCAAGAGAAGGAGATTAGAGATTAGCTTCATGTATTTTCTTAGGTTTTTTCTTTAGGTTTTAGTTCTTCTTCCTCTTCTTCCCTAGATCTTTGCAAGAGAGAGATTGTAAGAGAGAGAGAGCTTGTGTAAGCAAGGGTGACACTTGTGGAACAAGGATTGATCCATTCTCTTCAACTCTACTTGAGCAAATTCTAGTATTACTTGCTTTCTTTAATTCATGCTTTTATTTCCTTGCAATTTTACTTCATGCTTGCTTTTATTTTCTTTTAATGGCTTATAGCTAACTTTTCTACATGTACTAGCTAACACTAATCTTGCTTAACTTCTAACTCATGGGTGATTGCTTAAGTTCATCTTGCAAGTTGGATGGTCTTCTCTTCTCCGATGGGTAAAACCCCCCGTCATCCAAGTGAGAAAGTAATTAGGTCAACACGCAAGACAAATCTATGCCGATGAATCAACATGAGGCAAGCATCACTATCAAGAAGATTAGTAAGTTAGCAAGTTAGTTAGCTAGTCATGGTTTTCTTCATCTTCATTCTTGATTTCTTTTCCTTTTCCATCATGCACGAAGCCACCACTTCTTTCATATTCTTTTCCATGATTGTTTTATTCTTTTAAGAACAAAGAAGACACTTCGTTTACTTTCTTCACTACGGACCGTAACGCTTCCATCGCTAGCTCTCCCTGAGAATCGACTCGGTATAGCTCTATGCTATAACGGAGATAGGAAAGGGTATATCAATCATCTCAAATACATTTGTGGAGTGATCTAAGCACTTGAGGTTGTTTCTAAACCTTACTTCTCTTTCATTTGAATATATTTGTGTGCAAATTATACTCCATAATACAACACCTTTCCCGTCTAAATCAAAATGGCGCCGTTGCCGGGGAGAGCAACGGATTTTCTTTAAAGTGAAGAACTAAACGAATCTTCTTCTCTGTTGCAGGTTACAGGTTGAAGAACAGGAAAATTTTAATTGCAGTGACATATAAGTGGACCTGGGCCTCTGCTCTCGAAAGCAGAGACCAGGATCCCTCAGTTTTGCCGCGGAATCCTGATTTTTGCCGCGGATCTGCGGCAATCCTGAGTTGACTACTCACAAAATTTCTGCAGGGTCTCCATCTCTGCAAAATACATCTGCTGCTATACTTGAATTCTTGTATTTTTCACCTATTACCTGCTAATTTAATCAACAGTAAAAAATTGGTTGAAATTGTTAAAAATTGTTTAGACATTTGCATTCTAGGCACGTGTCTTTCAATTCCTTTACTTTTACTGTTGAAGAGTGCTGGAGGCAAGGTACGTTTTGCATTGCATTTAGACTAGGAATCATCTCTTGCTTGATTTTCATACTTTGAGTGAATTCTAGTTATATATTTTTGTACACTTGCACAATTTATTTTTAAGGGCATAACCCATAAATAAGATAAGGTGGGGGATTTCATTACTCTTTCCTTAGCCCAAAAACCACCATCCCAGCACTCACTAACCCAAGCCTAATTTAATAAAAAATAGACGTTGGCCCTAGGGACATCTCGGACTCATCTAGGAGATTATCCTAAGGGGAAAAAGTGTTGGAAATAGACTCTTGCAAAATTAGTGTCTAGGAAAGGGATTGAGGGCCGAAAGCCCGAAGGTTGCTGGTTACTTAATTAAGGAACGTCTCTGACGGAAAACCTCCCACCAACCTTGCCCTTCCCTGGCTGATTAACTTGTGGTCTACGTCTACACTAAACCTCCCGTGGACGATCTAATCAGTTAGGAGTCGTCTAGGTCTAGGTCAACCCTTCTTTTGGCTTGGTTTGATTTTTTCTCTTCTTTTTTGTTTGTTGTTTGATTTTTCTTTTTGATTGTGATTTTTTGTGTGATATGGCATTCAACAATTCTTTCCATCCTAATAATAATCCATATTTCACACAGACTCTATTTTATTCGGATAATTCCAACCCGGTGTTTTACAATACGCACCAACCACATACGCCGGGTTGGCCTTATCCGAATCAATATGACCCATACCCCCCATCTAATAATTATAATTTTCATAATAATTTCAACTCTTCACCGAGTCATTGGGGATTCACGTACCCTGAGTCAAATTCTCAAATTCCTTGTCCACCATATTCACCTTGTCCACAGTATTCATGTCCCGATTTCGCTTCATATACTCCTTTTCTGAACCACCAATTGAAGAAAAATCTGAGTTACTAAGGAGTATAGAAGCCAATTTACAGAGAGTCGAGCAAAAACTTCAAGAACCATTTGCCTCTCCAATTCCACCATATTTTAAAGAGTCTTACTCAGTTCCACCTTTTCCTAATGAACAACCATTTGTCATGGAATGAGTAAAGATCTCTTGTGTGAGTCCACTCTTCCATCACCACACATTTTTGACCCACACTATTCACAAAATTTCCAAATTCAAGATTCCTATACTCCCATTCTTGAGCAACCATTTGGATATACATCAAGTCAAGATGAGAGTATAGCTAGCTTGAAGGAGTCTATATTACAAATACAAAAAGATCATATCGAGTCTTTCAATAGAGTAAAAGAACAATTGAGTCAATTGGATAACCTTCTTAGGAATGAGGAAACTCTATCCTATCAACCTTTGACTAATTTAGCTATGCAACACTCTATTGATAAGACCCAAGACTCCTATCATTTTGGAAATCAAGATTCAATTTCAGCACACTCACCTGAACTTGTCCAAACTTCAGATCCCATTGACATTTTGGCAAGTTTTCCTTTTACTGAAATTGAACTTGAACATGAACATGATCCTGAACTTTCACTTGATGATTCAATTCTACTTCCTGATTCAATTATGACTTCGGTGTCTTCACATAAATTCACTTCATTTCCCGAGTCATTATTGAATCCAGTACCCATCCATTGTGAAATTGAATCACCAATCTTCCTTGATGATCATGTTGAACTTGAGCAATTCATTGCTTTTGAAGATCCTATTGATAAATTGGCAAGTTCTCATTTTTGTGGAATTGAACTCAATGAGGAATGTGACTTTGATCCTCAAGTTTGTGATTTAGTTCAAATACCTGAATCATTATTGACTCTGGTTATATTACCCAATTTGAGTAACATTCTAGAGTCAGTTTTGATTCCCATCCCTCCAGAACTTGAATCACCAATCTTAGATAGTCACATTCCATCATGGGGAAATGAATGTGGACCTGAGCTTTATCTTTTTGATTTGGACCCACTTCCTGAACTGATCTCGACTCCCGAATCTTTACTTGACCTAAGTATTTTTCCTGAGTCGGTATTAGTTCCCATATTTCCCAAGTCCAAATCAATCATTCCATTTTTTCATACTCCGTTCTTGGACAAGGTGATTGATAAATTTGACTCAGAAATTTATTATGGAAGATGGAAATTAGATGGGGTCATGTACTTAATAAAAATCTTTCAAGGATTTATCTTTTTAGTGGGTCATATTCATAATATTTTTGGTGGGTTCCTCAAAACCCAAAGCAAAGTTGATTAGGCCATGTTTCGTGGACCAATCAGACCGCCACCGAAACCACCACCTTGAGGTAATTTTTTCCTTCCCTCTCTATTTGTTTCATGCATACATATATCACGATGCATTGAGGACAATGCATGAGATAAGTGTGGGGAGGGTTTACTAACATAGAGTTTTTAGATCTTCTTTCTTTTACACTTCTTTTAGAAAAAAATATATAAAATAAAAACTTTTTTAAATAAGAGACAAAGTTTTGATCTATTTTTAAGAAAATTAAGATGTATCTTAGAAATTAAGAAAGCCTTAATTATGACATCTTAAACCTAGTTGAAATAATAGATCTTGTTTGAAATTATAGGATAAGTAAGTAAAATTGGTGAGATATTTTTATCTTGAATTTTTTGCCTTAGATAAATATGCACTTTACACTTACACATTTCTTGGGATGGAGACAAAGACCAAAAATGCCATATAAATAAAAAAAAATGTATACATATAAATAAAACATCACCTATTAAGCTGGATAATTGTGCCTCAAGAAGCATGATTATTCACGCCTAACGGTGGTAAAGGAAATAAATAATCCCCTTTAGTTTTGTGGCCTTTTTTACTCGAGACCTTAAACCCGAGGGATGTTTTCTCATCTGGTGCCCTAAGACCGTCTGGTTTGGGAGTCATCGGTTAAAGGCTCGCTACAAGGGTAAACTAGAAAGCCTAAACTAAGGGAAGAAAAAAAACAAGCAGAAAAAATATATATATATATATATATAAATAAATAAATGGCTTGATGGTTGGAGTTGAAATCCCAGAAATTTTCACTGAACACGGTGTGCATATTATCTAGGTTTTATGAAAGATAAAATATTCAATCCAATTTTGAATTCTTACCTTAATTGAAGACAAGATCTTGCATGGAGACTAAGTTTAAGAAAGAATGATTATAGGTGGACTTATGACCTAAGATCACTTATATTTTTGCAAAAATAGTTCGAAAACATGTCTCTCTTTCAAAATGCATTTTCAAAATACTAACATTTGTCTTCTTTCTTTATGGATTTTGTGGGTGTAATCCGCTGAAAACCCTCAGGAGACAACACTCCTCCTCTAGGGTAACCTAGAGGTTTAACGGCTTGTTGCACGTGCTCAGTGCAATCGTGTCACCTGCGAAAGTGGTGTAATAAAATTGGTAGTATAGTTTTTCTTTTCTTTGTTTTGCTCGGGACGAGCAAAAGAATAAGTGTGGGGGTGTGATTAGTACACAAATGTCCATATTTTACCATATCATTCCCATGCATTTTAGCAAATAAATATATGATTTTCACTCATCTTCTCTGTATTTTTACAGGTCCACAACTGAAATGGGAGAAAGCCCAATAATCACTTAATTAACAATAATTAAAGAGATTAATTCCAAGCCCAAGATAAAGCCCAAATTTGAAATCAGAATCCAGAGAGATCCGCGTAACAACTCAAGATTCTAGAAGGCCACGTGGATAACAACCTCGCAACCAACTCACAACAGAAAGTTGTTGCCAAACGGTTGAGATATTGCCGCAAAATCTGGGATTTTCCCGCCAATTTGCCACAAATCTAGGGCCGTTGAGCCCCAGATTCTGGCCACCTGTTCGTCTTCTGGAGAGTTCTTCTGAGGCCTATAAATACTGCACTTGGACCTGCGAGCAAGAAATGAACAGTAAGAGAAGGAGATTAGAGATTAGCTTCATGTATTTTCTTAGGTTTTTCTTTAGGTTTTAGTTCTCCTTCCTCTTCTTCCCTAGATCTTTGCAAGAGAGAGATTGTAAGAGAGAGAGAGCTTGTGTAAGCAAGGGTGACACTTGTGGAGCAAGGATTGATCCATTCTCTTCAACTCTACTTGAGCAAATTCTAGTATTACTTGCTTTCTTTAATTCATGCTTTTATTTCCTTGCAATTTTACTTCATGCTTGCTTTTATTTTCTTTTAATGGCTTATAGCTAACTTTTCTACATGTACTAGCTAACACTAATCTTGCTTAACTTCTAACTCATGGGTGATTGCTTAAGTTCATCTTGCAAGTTGGATGGTCTTCTCTTCTCCGATGGGTAAAACCCCCCGTCATCCAAGTGAGAAAGTAATTAGGTCAACACGCAAGACAAATCTATGCCGATGAATCAACATGAGGCAAGCATCACTATCAAGAAGATTAGTAAGTTAGCAAGTTAGTTAGCTAGTCATGGTTTTCTTCATCTTCATTCTTGATTTCTTTTCCTTTTCCATCATTCACGAAGCCACCACTTCTTTCATATTCTTTTCCATGATTGTTTTATTCTTTTAAGAACAAAGAAGACACTTCGTTTACTTTCTTCACTACGGACCGTAACGCTTCCATCGCTAGCTCTCCCTGAGAATCGACTCGGTATAGCTCTATGCTATACGGAGATAGGAAAGGGTATATCAATCATCTCAAATACATTTGTGGAGTGATCTAAGCACTTGAGGTTGTTTCTAAACCTTACTTCTCTTTCATTTGAATATATTTGTGTGCAAATTATACTCCATAATACAACACCTTTCCCGTCTAAATCAAGTCTCTCTGTATCATTTCATGCTTGCGTATCTTGATGATGTAATGTGGAAGAGACCAACACTCGACTCTTATGGGCTATGCGCTAATTGCCTCCAATTCAAGGTAACATTGAAGCTAAGAACTCAAGGTAAGCTTTTGGTGAAAAGAAGGTAAATATTTGTTTTCTTTTCTTTTTCATTTCTGTAAATGAATCACCACATCTTCCAACTCTTTCTTCTCCACTCACTCCATTTGTACATAGTCGCTTTTATTGTTTTCTGAATTTTCCACCTTCTTCATCTTCCATTTTCTTCTAACTGTAATATAACTTTCTTTTTCATTTTCATAACTAAAAACAGAGAAGAACCTTCATTTTATTTTCTTAAAAAGATTTCAATAAAGAACTGTAATGCTTCCATCGCAAACCCTCCTTGTGGATCACGACCCGCATAGCCACTTGCTATAGCGGAAGAATTGAGCACTTGCACATTTCCTTTCTTAAGTTCTATAATTCCGTATTTTGTGTGCAGGTTAAGCTTCAATCAAATTTTGGCGCCGTTGCCGGGGAGGGTAACATGTTTTTTATTGAAATCTGAAAATTTTTTTGAAAATTTTTTAGAACTAACCGAATTTCTTCTCTGTTGCAAGTTACAGGGCAAGCAAAGCAGGAAATTAGTATTGCAGTAACATACAAGTGGTATTGGGCCTCTGCTCTAGAAAGCAGAGACCAATTGCCCTCTAAATTGCCGCGTTCCCACGGCAAAAGCCGCGGATCCGCGGCAAGGACGAGTTGACTACTAATGAGTTTTTGCAGAGCTGCTTGCTTTGCAAATTCTAGTTTTCTGCAATTCTTTATTTCTTATATGCCATCACAAAAGCCTGCTAATAATCAACAGTAAAACATTTGTTGCAAAAGTTTAAAATTGATTAGACGTTTACATTTTAGGCACGTGTCTTTTCAATTCATTTACTTTTACTGTTGAAGAGTGCTGGAGCAAGGTACGTATGCATTACATTTAGCATAGGACTCACTTCTTGGTTGATTTATATCGCTTTGAGTGAATCTTATATATCTTGTACACTTGCACAAAATTATCTTAAGGGCACTAACCCATAACAAGATAAGGTGGGAATTTAATCACCCTTCCTTAGCCCAAAAATCAGATTCCAAGCGCTCACTAACCAAGCCTAACTAAAAATGAATAGATGTTGGCCCTAGGGACATCTCGGACTCAATTAGGAGATTATCCTAAGGGGAAAAATGTTGGAACTTGACTCCTGCCAAATCAGTGTCTAGGAAAGGGATTGAGGGCCGAAAGCCCGAAGGTTGGTGGTTATTTAATTAAGGAACGTCTTTGACGGAAAACCTCCCACCAACCTTGCCCTGACCTGGCTGATTAGCTTGTGGTAAAAGTCTACATTAGACCTCCCGTGGACAGTCTAATCAGTTAGGAGTCATCTAGGTCATAGGTCTACCCTAACCTAGTTAGAATTTTTTTTATTTTGCTTCTTTGTTTGCTTTTGTTTGTATTCCATTGTGTGATATGGCTTATAATAATAATAATAATTTTTTCAACTTTAATAATAATCCATATTACACACCGAATTCATTTTCGGATATTACCAACCCGGCATATCATAACTTTAACCAACCTAGTGTGCCAGATTGGTCTTATCCGAATGAATATAACCCATGCCCCCCATCGTATGACTATAATTTTCATAACGATTTCAACTCTTTACAGAGTCAGTGGGGATTCACCTCCCCCGAGCATAATTTTCACCACCTTGTCCTCCTTCTCCACTTAGTCCACAATATTTTCAAGATTCATACTCAGTTCGACCCTTCCAAAATAGGAAACCATCAATTTTGGAAATGAGTATGCGTGAGTCCAAACAAAAATCTCAAAATCTGATGGACTCACAATTTCACTGCCACTTCCAAGACAATTCTTCATCTTTTCATCAAAACAATGAACCTATCAACTATGAAAAGATGCTTGAAGCCATGACTCAGGCTCAAAACACTCGTAATCGTGACATAGATATGATGGTCGAATCTCTACGTTCCCATCGTCCTGTTGTCACTAACATTCTGTCCGAGCCGAAGAGTCATGTAGTTTTGGAAATCAAGATTCTATTTCAGAACAACCATTTGAACTTGCCCAAACTCCAAATTTTGAAAAAGATATTGACAGTTTGGCAAGTTATTCCTTTCCTGAAATAGAACTTGAGAATGAATATGATCTTGAACCCCAACTTAGTGATTCAATTCTTATTCCTGATTCAATAATGACTCCGGTATCTTCACCTGAATTCAATCTTTTTCCGGAGTCAACATTGGATCCTGTCCCAATTCATAATGAAATTGAATCACCCATCTTAGAGGATCATATTGAACTTGACCAATTATACACTTTTGAACATCCTATTGACAAATTGGCAAGTTCCCCATTTTTTGATATTGAATTCAATGAGATATGTGGCCTAGATTCTCACATCTGTGATCCAATTCAACTTTCTGAATCAATATTGACTCCTGTTTTATTACCAAACTTGAGTAATATTTTAGAGTCAGTTTTGATTCCTCCACCTATCATTTCTGAACTGGAATCACCCATATTAGGTCACATTCCATTGTTGGAAAACACGTGTGGACTTGAGTTTCAACTTCTTGACTTGGACCCAATTTCTGAACCTATTTTGACTCTTGAACCTTTACTTGATTTAAGTCACCTTCCTGAGTCGGTGTTAGTTCCTGTCCTTCCTGAGTCCAGTCAATCATTTTATCATTTCATACTCCATTCTGGGACGAGGTGGTTGACAATTTGACTCCGAAATCAGTTATGAAATTTGAAAATTAGATGGGGATAAATATTTAATAAAATCCTTCATGGTTTATCTTTTTAGTGGGTTATATTAAAGATTATTCTGGTGGGTTCTTCCGAACCCAAAGCAAAGTTGATTGGGCCACATTTCGTGGACCAATCAGACCACCATCGGAACCACCACCTTAAAGTAACCTTTTCCTTCCCTTCTTTTTCATGCATCTATGCATTAATTCATACATTGAGGACAATGCATGAGATAGGTGTGGGGGAGGGACTAACATAACTTTTCTTTTTGTTTAAAAAAAGGAAAATAAAAATTAACATTTTTCTTTACTTTTAAAAGCTTTTTGAAAAATAGAAACAATATTTTGACTTATTTTTGTAAGAAATTAAGTTAATTTTAAGGAATAGGAAAATCCAAATTAGGATTTCTTATACTTGGTCAAAATAAGATTATTTGTTTGATTTTTAGAGTTAGGAAGATAATTTGTCAAAGTAATTTGGTCTTGATCTTTACCTTGATGAAATATGCACACTTCATACACTTACACACTTAGGGTTCAAAAACAAAGATTCTTATGCCTTATAAAAAAAACAAGAAAAAAAACCAAGTCTAATTATTGATTAGCTAGGTGCTTTGGCCTAAGCAAGCCTTAGTATTTATGCGAAAGATGAATAGACAAGTTTGAAAAGAAAAATCCTCTGATTAAGCTGGGTATCTGTGCCTAATAAAGCATAAGTATTCACGCCTAAAAGAGGTTCATGTAATAAAATCCTTAGTTTTATGGCCTTGTTTGATCGAGTCCTTAAGTCCTAGGGGTGTCTTCTCACCTGGTGCCCTAAGACCGTCTGGTTTGGGAGTCATCGATTAAAGGCTCGTTACATGGGCAGATTAGAAAGCCTAAACTAAGGAATAAATTTATATATACAAATAAAAATAGGCATAAGAGTTAGAGTTAATGAACCCTTAGTCAAAATTTTCACAGTCACAAGGTGCATATAACTTAGGGTAAAGTAATAGACTAGATGAGAAGTACAATTTGACTCCTTACTTTGATTGATAACAAATTTTGAATAGAGACTAAGTTTAGGAATGAAAAATTCGGTTTTCCTATAACTTATAGATTGCTTAGATCTTACAATCATATTTCAAATATTTTTCTCTTTCAAAATGCTTTTCAAAAATACTAACTCTTTGTTTTCCTTTCTATATGGATTTTGTGGGTGCAATCCGCTGAAAACCCTCACGAGACAAAACTCGTCCTCTAGGGGAAACCTAGAGGTTTAACGGCTTGTTGCACATGCTCAGTGCAATCGCGCGACCTGCGAAAGTGGTCTAATAATCCTTAGTATAGTTTAGTTGTTTTGCTCGAGGACGAGCAAAAGATAGGTATGGGGGTGTGATTGGTCGCTAATATTGCATATTTAGTATCGTATTTCCATACTTATTTTAGAATAAAAGCTTGCATTGTTTTAATTAATTGTTTAATTTATTTGCAGGCCTAATCCTTAAGGAGATGAAGAGAAATGAGCCCAAAAGCCCACCAGAATTCTGAATTAAATCAGAATTAATCCGCACACACTAAATCAGGGCAAAAAATTAAGAGGTTGAAACCGGTTGAGAAGAATCCTCTCAGAATCGATCGGTTAAAGCCAAGAATCCAAGGCCATTTCGTCAGAATTCAGGGATCAAACGAAGAAACAACAAAGGATAAAGCCAGAAGAAACTCCCAGGATGACCCACCAACATGGTGTGGCCATCTGGCCACACCCTGGCCGCGGAAACGCGGCCAAAGCCGCGTTTCCGCAGTTTTGTTGGGGAGTTAGGGGGAGCGTTTGCTCCCCCGACCTCCCCGGGATCCTGGTTGTTGGGGTTATGCCTATAAAACGCCAGCATCTGCGCTGAAAAATGGACGCCAATGCAGATTAGGATTTAGCCTAGTTTTTCATTTCTTAGTTTAGGTTTTTGTTTTTCTTTTTCATGTAATTTAGTTTTCATTTATGTAATTCTGAGGAGATCAACTTTCATCGAAGAACAAGACTGAAGCTTGAGCTAAAAGTGACAATTGGTGTAAGGTTTTATTTCTTTTCTTCGATTGTTATGAAATCAAATCGATGCTATTTCCTTGTATGTTCTTTTTAGTTCTCTTCTTCTTTTCTGTTTTACCTTTCTTTTTGGTACAACTGTCTTCCAAGTGAGTCTAAAAGCATCGAAAGAGCCTTGCCTTTGCGAGTGCCACCGATAGCTCATGACGATGGAATTGTGAGTCTCTCTGTATCATTTCATGCTTGCGTATCTTGATGATGTAATATGGAAGAGACCAACACTCGACTCTTATGGGCTATGCGCTAATTGCCTCCAATTCAAGGTAACATTGTAGCTAAGAACTCAAGGTAAGCTTTTGGTGAAAAGAAGGTAAATATTTGTTTTCTTTTCTTTTTCATTTCTGTAAATGAAATCACCACATCTTCCAACTCTTTCTTCTCCACTCACTCCATTTGTACATAGTCGCTTTTATTGTTTTCTAAATTTTCCACTTTCTTCATTTTCCATTTTCTTCTAACTGTAATATAACTTTCTTTTTCATTTTCATAACTAAAAACAGAGAAGAACCTTCGTTTTATTTTCTTAAAAAGATTTCAATAAAGAACTGTAACGCTTCCATCGCAAACCCTCCTTGTGGATCACGACCCGCATAGCCACTTGCTATAGCGGAAGAATTGAGCACTTGCACATTTCCTTTCTTAAGTTCTATAATTCCGTATTTTGTGTGCAGGTTAAGCTTCAATCAACCATCCAAATTTTTTTGGAGTCAGTCTAGTCCTGAGTAACCTAGGCAACCATTTCCACATCCATATCTTGCTCAGCCTCCTCAACACATTTTCAACCAAAATCCACCAAATTTTTACTCATATCAGAATCCACCACAATTCCAATCTTATCAGAGTCCATCACATTTCCAAACCAATTTCCAGCCCACATATTAGCAACATCAACCCAGAGTCATTCAGACAAGAAAATATCTGATTTGGAGAAAATGATAGAAACCCTATCCAAAACTCAGGCTTCAATGATGACCCACCAGCACAAGGATATTGATAAATTACAAGTCCAGATAGGGAAATTGGCTAATTTTTAAAATGAGAGACAAAAAGGAATGCTACCAAGCCAGCCAGTGCCTATTCCCAAAAATCACTTTCCTCTGCATGAAGTTGAAGACATGGACCCCAGTCAATGCAACACTATTCATATTCTGAGATCCGGGAAGTGGGTAGATAACAAGGTTTCTAATCAACCCACCAAATCAGTGTCAAAATCAGTGTCCAAACCTCCTGTCCCAGTGCAACCAACTCAAGACAATCCATCTTCCAGTTCTGAACCATCCACTTCCAAAGCCAAAGAGAAAGAAAAGGGAGATGAGCAACCATACAAGCCTATAGTACCATTTTCAAATAGACTAGCAAATCAAAAGCTGAATTCTCATATGGAGAAGATTAGAGAAATGTTTAACCAGGTCCAAATCAATGTACCTCTTCTTGATGCAATACAACAAGTTCCATCATACGCAAAAATTTTAAAGGAAATGTGCACCAAGAAGAGGAAAATAAATGTCCCTAAGAAAGTATTCCTAGCTTCAAACATCAGCGAGTTACTCACTGGGCCAATTCCTGTGAAATACAAGGACCCAGGGAGCCCACCATCTCTTGTATCATAGGACAGACTACTATCAATAGGGCATTACTTGATTTGGGAGCCAGTATCAATCTCCTTCCCTTTTCTGTGTATCAACAACTAGGGTTAGGCGATCTCCGTCCGACCAAAGTTACGATACAACTGGCAGATCGCTCTGTGAAGATTCCCAAAGGGGAGATTAATGATGTCCTTGTCAGAGTTGGGGAGTTTATCTACCTTGTTGATTTCATAGTTCTTGAGACACAACCAGTGTCTAACACCAATCATAGGGCTCAAACTCCTGTTATCCTGGGGCAACCATTCCTTACTACTGCCAATGCCATCATCAATTGCAGGAATGGATCCATGAGGTTAACTTTTGGCGACATGACGAGAGAAGTGAATGTCTTCAACATAGACAAACAACCTCGTAAGACAAGAGATCAAACATATGAGCTAAACTTTGTTAGAAACAATTGTGAGGAAGAGAGTGAAGAATCAGAAGATGAGTCGCTGTTTCTTAATGAATTATTTAAAAATGATTGTGATCATCTTGATGTGGAAGATCCTCATTTAGAGTACCCTTTCAAAAGGGGAAAATTGATTTGGATATCTTCACTTTCAATGAGCCAACCAAGACTGTATCCCATAAGGATATAATTCAAGAACCTCCGATTACCATTCCTTCTGAAGACCTCTTCGCAGAAGAACTCATGTATCTGGATGAACCAACTCGGGATCTGTTGATTAATTGCACATCTCTAGGGGAAAGTATTGACCTCAGCTTTGAGGAGCTATATGGAGATGAGTTGGAATTTCTCGACATTTGGAATGAAGAAATTCAAAATGAGAAAAGTGGTGATGAAATTTTTTTTAGTGAGGATTGTAATGATATGAGGAAGAAACAACTAAAAAAGGTGAAACTGGAGATGCCAAAGGCTCCAATGATAATTCAATTGGCATCCCAATTGTGCCTGATTAAACGCACCCATTGGAATGATGGGAAACGGGCTAGAGGGATACGACCGAAAGAAGTCCTCCGTGGTGGAGATACTTCATTTTGTACATTTTCCCTGTAAATTGTTTTGGGACCCTTTTTGTAAATAAAATAAAACTAAAAAAATAATAAAAGCGAAAAAATAAAAAATATAATAACTCCAAAGAAATTGGACTTTGGTGCTAAATAGCACCAAGAGTCCCACCCCTTCATAACTCCCATTTCAAATCCACCTAGGGTTGTAAATATCCCACTCCAACCTAGGGTAAAATTGGGACTTCACCTCTTTCAGACCCATATAAATTTCCTCTACCCTTCATCTCTCCCCTCAAACATCAAATGCTTCCCAGATCAAATTAAAAAATACTCTTCAACTGCCGCCCCTCAAAATTTTTCCCTCCCCAGTCTCAGCCTGCGTGCCAAGTTTTCGCGACCAGGGCCGCGATTCCGCGGCTGTTCTTGCTTTTCTAGTGCGCCGCCAAAGTTCTTTGGAGTCAGTCTGCTCTGCTCTTGGCCGATCTGGTGCCCGATCGTCCAAATTCCTGATCCTGTGCCCTCTGCAAGTCCAATTGTGAATTCCCCCCACGAATTTCGGGGGCAGTTTGATTTTCAATCTCCTGATCTATTGTTTTGATCTACATTGTTAAGCATGGCACCAAATTTCTTTTTTGAGAAGGATTATTCTAAACTTTTCTGTGATTGCAATGGGTATGGGCACATTTTCATTGATAGCATCTGTGCATGGGATTGGTACACGCTTGTATATGATAACTCCGATAATGATGCCTTTTATTGCCCCGAATTAGTAACATCATTTTATAATTCAATTGATCATGCATCGGTTAATTTTGAGACATACCAATTCACGGTCCACATGCCCTTAGGTGACTTCTTCATCACGATTTCTCTCCTTGAGGAATCACTCATGTCCCTAGTTACCCCCAACATAGCGACCCCCTTCCACTCATTGACTACATGACCATTATGGGGGCTCGATGCACCGAACAAGACCGAGGGCTTAAGGCCAGTACCACCTTCCGCAATGTGCATTGCGTTGGACGTTGGATCCAATGCAATATTTAGGTCTGGACCATACCACGTCTTTTAACCGCCCTGTGTTGCAGATTATTCATGACCTTATGACTAGGCAGCACACGGTCTGCCTCAACAAGACCATCTTCCATGCCATAATTATCAACTCCTCATGCACCGGGGTGCTAAACACTCACATGCCATTCTGATTACGCGTCTATGTAGGACTTTCCTATCAGACGCTATAATTGACTCTTATTACCGGGTGTTTGTTACATATGAGAGACCCACTAGTGCTTACAATAGTTGTTTATATGCAGTCTGGACCCCTAGTGTCCAACCCGAGGATGTGCCGGTGGAGTCCTCTTCTGAGGAAAGTTTAGAGGAGGAAGATGAACCTGCATTTTGGCACCAGGACCCCCCTATGGAATCACGTGCATTCATGTCCACTATTTGGAAGGCATGAAGAAAATTTTTAGGGGACAAGTGCGACTGAGGAAACGAGTGGAGGAGCAATCCTCTAGACTAGACCGCATTGAAGCCGGCCTTCAGCGTTCACAGTCGGCTGGACCCAACACCACCGCTGGTTCAAAACGACGACGGGGGTGATTCTGTTCCTTTACCTATTTCATGTATATTTTATCTTGTATACATTGAGGACAATGCATGAGATAGGTATGGGGGGAAGATACTAACTTAGGTTTTTTATTTTTTAGGATTTTCATTTTCTTTTTAGGATTTTTATTTTCTTTTTTAGATTTTTATCTTTCTTTTTAGATTTTGTCTTTCTTTTTAGATTTTTCATTTTCTTTTTAGATTTTAGATTTTCTTTTTAGAAAAACCAAAAAATAAAAAATAAAAAAATAAAAAAACAAAAAAAGAGAAAATTTTGATCCATTTTTAAAGAATCAAACTTGATTTTAGGGATTAAGGAAACTCTTAACTAAGATTTCTTAATATAAGTCGAAAAGAGGAGCTTTGTTTGATTTTTAGGTTAAGTAAAAAAGGATAAGAAAGATAGCTAGATTTTAATTCTTACTTTAGCATATATACATTAAACATATTGAGGGATTAATCAAAGACTTAGTGATTCTATTTACATATATATATATAATAAAAACAAAGAAAAAAGGGAAAAAATATAAGTATAAATAAATAAATAAAATAATTACTTAGCCACTAATTAAGCTGGTTAACTGTGCCTTAAGAAGCATGGCCAGTCACGCCTAAAGGTGGTTAAGTCCTTAGTATTCGTGACCTAGTTTACTCGAGTCCTTGAACCTTAGGGATGTATCTTCATCTGGTGCCCTATGACCGACTGGTTTGGGAGTCATCGGTGAGAGGCTCGTTACATGGGTAAATTAGAAAGCCTAAGGAAGTTAAGGAAGTGTAAATAAATAAATAAAATAATAATATTGTATATATTAGTAAATAAATGATCTTTAGTCTAAGAGAAATCCTTCATATTTATAGATGTATATATACTAGGTTTGATGTAAAATCCGGTCTTCGCTCTATTCCTTAGAAGCTTAACCTAAGTTGAAGACAAAACTCTAAATAGACACTTATAAAAAGAATGACGAGTTTAGGATAACCCGAAACCTATAAATCAAGTAAAGTTCTTGAAAAATATGGATCAAAAAAATTTCTCACTAACATTTTTTCTTTCTTTATAGATTTTGTGGGTGCAATCCGCTGAAAACCCTCAGGAGACAACACTCCTCCTCTAGGGTAACCTAGAGGTTTAACGGCTTGTTGTATGTGCTCACTGCAATCGTGTCACCTACGAAAGTGGTGCAATAATTTAGATAAGATTTTTTCTTTTTCTCTTTTTTCTCGGGGACGAGCAAAAGTTAGGTATGGGGGTGTGATTGTTATTCATTTTTGCATCATTTTTCACATCATATCATGCATTATGTAAATAAAAATAAGCTTTTTATTCTTTTTCTCTCTAAATTTGCAGGTCCACCATTAATGGAGAGGAAGGCCCATAATCTATGAAATTATCAAGGAATTAATGGGATTAATTAAAAGCCAAAAAGAAAAGCCCAAAAGTCAAGCCCCGATCTGGAGTCGTCCACGCATACCCAGCCTTCTAGAAGATCCAACGTGACCAACAGACTGCAACACAACGACAACAGAATTCTTTGGCACAACAGCCAAGATTCTGCCGCGGAAACGCGGCTCTGGCCGCGGATCCGCGGCAGGAATCTGGCTGTTGAGCCAGCGATTTGATCCCACGGTCGAGATTTGAGGGCCTCATTCTCTGGTGCATATAAATAGACCCCTAGGGCCTCTGCGAGAAGGGGAGGAGAGATAGGAGAGAAGAGCTTGTATTTTGAGAGAATTGTAGGGATTTTCTCTAATTTTTTTAGTGCTCTTGTAATCTTCTTCTTCCTCCTAGAATTCTGCAAAGGAGAGAAAGAATGAGTGTGAAAGCTTGTAATTGAAGGAGTGACAACTTGAATACAAGGATTTATCCATCAATCTCCTCATCTTTGCTAATTCTAGTGCTTTACTTTCTTGTTGTTTACTTTCTTCAAGCTTTACTTTCTATTGCATTTTTCTACTTCATGAATTGTTGTTTTCTTTTCATTACAATATCTAGCTAACTCTTTCTAACATGACTAGCTAACCATTAACTTTACTAACTTCTAACTCTTGGGTGATTGCTTTATTATGATCTTGCAATTTCATGTCTCTATTATTCCCCGATGAAGACGAGTCACTTTAATCCTTGGCAAATGCTTGTTTTCCTTCCATATGATTCATGTGAGCCTCATTTAGATCCTTGTCTTTAGAACAAGTGCCTTGATAGAACATGGAGATGGAGCACCTAATTATGCTATTTGTTGTACAATTTTCTTACTTCAATGCTAACTCGAGTATGGCTTTGAATGACTAATGAATCTTGTATCTTCTTCCATAGCATTACCTTGAGTGACACTCCTTGATTCCACCATTGAAATTCTATCTCGGGAGCCGATAAATCAATGAGGCTACAAGACAAGACCGAAAGAACACTCATCTTCCAAGTGGGAAAATATTTGACCTAACAAGCAAGACAAAACCTTTACCGATGAATCAACATGTGGCATGCATCACCCCATGAGATTAGTAAGTTAGTAAATTAGAAGGGTAAGCTAGTCATGATTTCTTCCATCTAAAAGTCTTTTAAAGTTTTCCTTCGCAAGTTTCTTTCAAAGTTAGTCAAGTTTTCCAAGTTCTTTTCACTTTCCTTTCCATCGTTTTTCTTTTCATGCAACCAATCCACAACGAATTTTCCCTCTACTTTTCCATGTCATTTTATTTCTTTTGAACATAGAAGAATCTTTCTTCAAAACTTAACCGTAAAGCTGAGCTCTCCCTGAGGATCGACCCGTAATAGTTCATACTACTACGGTAATTCGGAAGGAGTAAAGCAAAATTGCAAATACATTCTTGAAGTTATCGAGCATAACATACAAGCATAGAAGGTTGACTCTAAACCCTCTATCTCTGAATATAGTACAGTCCTCCCTTCCGAACAACCGCGAGCGGTAACCGTGCTGAGCGTGATGGCATCCAGTGCTGTGCGTTAGCTTCGCTCCAGCTTTGCTTAGCTCCGCTTGGATGTTCGCTTACTCGCTTGCCTACTTAATAATTTAATTAATTTTTTATTGATGGTTGTGAAGAGTTTGAACCATTACTTAAGCTATTTTTGAAAACTGTTTTGTTTTCCCTTATATCATAATATTTTCTTGTATTTATACTGATCTCCTATATAAGTACCATTTTCTTATATTATGACACACGATAGTTGATATTTATCGTGCTAATCACTTGGCGTGCTACCTATTATGTAGATCACCTAACGCCTACTTGTTACCGCCTGTCATGCTATTACCTGTCACTTGCTTGTTACCACCTGCATGCTATCACCTAACATTTATATATTATCACTTGTCACATGCCATGTTTAATACTTGATTTGTGATTATCATATTACGAGAATCCTGTAACTGCTATCATGTATTATATACAGTGATCTATATCCCTAGTACTCATGTACTCCTGTAACTCTTGAACCTGTCATGATCCTGCTATTCTCGTAAATTGATAATTACATAATAAATTATAAAAAGGACAACTTACATCGGGTAAGGGAGAACTGATGGACTTCAAGTGGTGAATATGCTTACAGTAGTATTAGTTATGTTGTGCAACTAAAACTTTCAGTTCTACCTTAAGGCCTCTAGGTGCTCCGAGGGGAGCGCTGGCTCCCTACCTCCTGTAACTTTATTGAATTGCATATAAATAAGACCACCCTACTTTATGCCTTGCGGTTGGTTCTATACATAAGCAGCAGAACACCATGGACCGTGGTCCGAGGCATGCACGGGACCCACTATAAATATAACCTATTGGTTTCATTATCAGTTTTCAATAACAACCTCAACTTACTCATATATGAAGGTATGTGGAATGAAACGTACTCCAGTACATATATTTAGATATATGGTCAGACGAGTAATAATAACGAAGTGCTAACATAATAATTCATCGGGTCGTATACACTCAGATTACGGTAACATGAGACATAAGGTATATAGATGAAGTTTTTTTGTTTGGATTATTCTTTCGACGCACTAGTTTTATGAAGTTGTAAATCGAGCTTGTACGATCTCTTGTATTCATTATTATCAGTTTTAACGATTTTTATCGATTTTATATTGTATTCTTAGTTTAGGAGACAACTCGGCTTATATAAACTTAGAATACAGTTGTTTTTCCATTGATTTGTAAAAGGGGAAAACTTACAAATAAAAAGGGTTGAGGAGCTAAATTACAAGTATTCTTAAAAAGATTACAAGTAGATCTCCTCAGAGATTCTGGAGAAGTGTGCCGATAGGAGTCTGGTCAGCGCGCGATCACTTTGTCCCTTTGACGATGCGAGCGATGAGATTCCCTTCTCGCCTGGTTCCGGGAATCAGAGAATAGAGGGTTAGTAGAACCCTCTTGCTACTTCTAAAAATCACCTTCGGTGAGGAATTCCTTCTCGCCTGGTTCCGGAGATTCCTTAGGAAAAAGGTAGGCATTAGGGTATCAGCACCCTGAATAGAGAAGTAATTCTCTAAAAAGTCTCTGAATTCAAGAACGGCCTCTGCTCGTGAAGTCCTCTCTCTCTGCAGTCGAAGAAGTCGTCTTCGTCTTCTCTCTCCCCAGGAAAATCCCCCCTTGTGCCCCTGGCGGGCTATTTATAGGGAGAGCAAGGGTATTACCGTCCCTTGAAAACATAGAAACAGATTGAATCAAATCTGTTTGAATCTGGAAAGTAGCCTTGCTGCGAAGCTAAGATCAGCTTCTGCGAAGCTAGAAATGGCAGGTCGGTTGATCTTCTTGATCTGTTTTGATCCTTTCCATATCGTTGGAGGATTTCCCCTGATCTTCTTACTCATTTTAGGAGAGTCAAGAGATTGTGGCAATCAACTGCCAAATTTGATCTCTGATTTGATCTTGATTGGAATTGACTTGATTAGTCTTGATCTCATGCGGAGATTTGATTGATCAAAGGTTGACCATAGCAGACCAATAGCGGCGCTGCCCACTTTGAACTCATAGCGGAGTTGGAGGCAATTTCTTGGCGAAGTCCGAAAAGAGGCTTTTCGGCGGAGCTAGACGTCTTCTGTGGCAAAGCTATAAGTTAGCTTCCTGGCGAGGCTTTGGATGGCTTCACGGCGAAGTCGGGTGATATTAGCCTCTCAAGCGAGGCTATCCCTTTGGCTCATGCGATGCTAAGTGCAACACCTTAGACCTGCTGAGGTCTGTTTAGAAACAATCCGGTTCACTGTCTGCTTGCTGGATCAGTGGAGTCCAAGTTGCTTCCTTGTCCCTCAGAGATGGGTGAAAACTGGTCTTCAGCTCGTCTGTCACTTGTCTTTTGTAAATGTCAACAAGTTTAGACATTGTTTGGACCAACAAGAATCTTATCTTTTTTAAGTGTCAACAAGACCCCCTTCAAAGTTTTCAAAAGTCTGCAATGGCTCAGACTTCGAAATACTTTGAACTGCTTTGATCGGTGGTGGAGTATGAACGTCGCCATAATGGTTGAGTTCAGCTTCGCTTTCAATCCTGCTTCGGGATATAGATTCGCCGAGGAATCATTTAGAGGTTCGTGATTCTGAGTAGCCTCGCGTCTTAGTAGCTCCGCATCTGAGTAGCTCCGCATCTGGGATTCCGGGAATAAGTTCGCACTGGAGCATCTGTCGCTTTCCCAAGGCCAACTGTTGTAGGCCAGTTACGAGGAAGATTACTCCTTCTCTTGTACTGATCGAGGGAGATATTCTCTGATTTGCACGTTTCTAAGAGAGGATATTCCCTTTCTTCAAGGCGCCATAAGTGCCTTTATGAGGGAGACGTTTCTCCCTTTGCACGGTTCCAAGGGAAACCGTCCCTTTTCTCAAGGCGCAGTAAATGCCTTAAATGCGCTCGTGCTTCCACGCTTGAGGCGACAGCGCTCAGGCCATGGGGCCCATAAATAGGACGCTTGAGGTCCTCTGAAGAGAAGTGATCTGCTCTTCTCCTCTTCGCTTGATTGAGAGAGATACTCAGATCTCTGAAATAGTGGGAATGCCCACTCTGGTCATTATCCGGCCAAGGACCGGTAAGTCTTGATCATTCAACGACTTCATCAGCTTTAGGGAATTCATCTCCCTTAATTTAGCTTTAACAACTGCTTCAGGGATTAGTTTCTCTTATTCTTCATCTTTCAATTGGCTGATCTGCAGAGAAGGATTTTATCATAGCTTCCCAGCGAGGCTATCATTTTGACTTGATCACGGAAGGATCACTGCTTGTTAAGTCCGCTACACAGGCAGAACTTGGGACTTGGTCTCTTCAAAGTTAAGCCAGTCTTGCCATATAGGTGAGGCTAAGACTGTGTCCCATGGGATCAGTCTGGCTTAGCCGTATAGGCGAGGCTAGGACTTGGCGTTTGCTGAGCTAGCCCATTATTGCTGTGCAAGCGAGGCTTATCTTCTACTTTAACTGAAATCGATTGCTTTGCCCCAAAGAATTTGGCTTTAGCGCTTTTTGCAGTGTCTTCTGTGTTTAACTGCTAACTTGCTCCAATTTTGTATTGCAGTGAGCTATGTTCGCCAATCTTGTGACTTGATGAAAGAGACCGAAAAGTTGCCTTATGCTTCCCCAGTTGAAGCATTACTTTTAAGTAGGAGGAACAAACTGGGGCAGCTGTTGTGTGTCCCAGAGGCTGTTGGCAGTCTCTTATCTGAGATGATCCACTTTGAGGTGAGGCTGGTAGCCGCTTACAGGAGATGATCCACTTCAGGAAAGCGGACGTCACTTGTGAGATCACTGACATCATTGCCAATTTTCATCATGGGTGATCTGGCCGGCTGGTGGCGAACAGTCCTTTGCCAACTTTCACGAAAGGGCATCCAGCTTTCTGGGAGCAAAATCTGCCATTAAGCGAAGGATTATGGCCTTGTACAGGAGGAAGGCCTTTTGTGTCCAATTGGTCTGACTTGAAAGCAGATAAGACCACTTGTATACCTTTTGCGCAAATGATAGTGCTGAGCAACTGAATCTGTTGTACGAAACACAACCTTGATGTAGTATCAATGTACCTTTCCTTTCAAATTAATGAAATTCATTTTCTGCTCATCTGATTTTTTTGTTTGCCTTCATTGAAAGTTTAACTATAGCGGGGCTAAACTTTGTGCGGAGTTAAGGACAGGACCCTTTTTGAATGAGCTTCGGGCGAAACTGGCTTATCCGCGAACTTGCGCCTTTAGCGGGGCTAAGGCAATCCTTTTGGCGAAATTCTTGATGGATTGTGCGAAGTCCGCATTTTGACCTATGGCGAAGTTAACCTTAGGTGGCTGAATCAGCGCTTCTCGGGAAGGCGCTTTAGGCGGCGTTTCAAATTAATTCGAAATGGCGGCTTTGTGCCCTTTTCGAGGCATCGTTTCGGGCACTGATTAGCCTATAAAAGCCCGATTGGGCTGAGCAGGAGTAGATCTCTTTTTCAGAGAACTCTTGACTCTTCTTCTTCCTCTTTCCTCTTTATTCAAAAAACTTGAGAACTTTCGCAGCTCTTCAATGGTGCCTAAAAGACGAGCGAGGAAAGAAGTGGCGACTTCTGCAGCGGAGGGTCCTCGTCCTCCTCCGGTCATCGAACGACCAATCGCCGTAAGGGACTTCCCCTTTTGATTAGAGACTGTTGTCTCTTTTTTTTTCTTTAAGAGCCGATGCTTGGCTATCTTCGAATGAATTCAGAACGATCAAGCATGATCTGTTACTGTTAGGGAATTCAATTCCCTAGATTTCCCTTGCTTTCTTGGGCGGGGATCCAAGAACTGAACAGTTCTTCTTTAAGCTTCCGTACGAAGCTATTACTTGGCTATCTTCGCCCTATTGAAGAACAAGGGACAAATCTGTCCCTTCAATCATGGCCGTAAAGGATGACTTTTGACCATAATGCCCTTTTTGATGAAGTTAACCCTCTGGGCTGCACCGCCTTTTGAACTTCTACAGCGAAGCTACCACTTAGACATTTTCCTTGGCGGGAATTGTGTTTTTATTTATACTTAGTTGGTGAACTAATCATAGTTCTCTTTGCTTCTGCAGTGCACTATATTCCTGGTCCTTTGAACAATCTGTTCGGGATGACCCGAGGAGTGGATGGCAATATCAGCTTGCAGTTTTAAGGGCAAGCTTCTCTGTTTAGTGAGCGACGCTCCATTGTTCGAGACACGCTCATTCATGGTGGTGATCAACTCACCACGAGGAGCATTCTGACTACGGCTCCTTTTGAAGATTTTGACCGTCGAGCCTATAAGAAGCCCGATTTCATGTTTGAGGATGCCGCACCAGATCCTGATCACCAGCTATTAGCGGGGGGGGCAGTGGATTTTCCAGTTGGATGGCGAGAAATTCTACCTTCCGTCCAGCAAGCGACATTTTCTTTGTCTTCCTTCCAGTGCGTGACGCAGGCTCAGAAGATGGCGTGGGAAGTGAGCCAAAATACCGACTCCGTCCATGTAGGGAGATTGATGTATCTGTCTCCTGGTTATGCAAGAGCGGGGCTCCTTGTTGCATAATAGGTCTTCATCCTGGGAAGGTGTCCGGGAGATCCCAGTGGGAGAAAATCCGGCTGTGGCGTTGACCTTTGGCAACCAGTTCTGCAAGGTCAATGGGAACTACCCAGCCACTGACTTCAGGGCTCCAGATTGGATTCACCCTCCGAAGACGTGGTGGATGGATTTAACTACATATATCCTCGCTCATTTCGAAGAGGATCTGGAGAGGCTGAATCTCTATGAGGCCGTCAGGGCGACCTGCTACGGCATCGATATGAACGTGGCGTGCTTCTACGCCATCTTCGAATTGTATTGCCCAGCTTCAGGGACTTTCTTCACCCCTATCGTGAGTTGGGTATGGCCTTGCATGAGATGTGGAGTCTCTGCACTGCCTTTTGGGTCTCTCCCATATGAAGAATACTTCCCGTGCGAGGCGAAATTGGCTCTTCTGGAGAAGCAGGAGCCTGCCTTGCTCGAGACTTATCGGGAGTTAATATGCCACTTGTACATTTGCTCCAGTATGCATTGGGGCAGTAAGGGAACTTCCTGTAGCTTGAAGAGCTGGGAGGTTACTTGTTCCTGGATATAAGGAATACTCCTGAAACGGCTCATTGTGGAGTTGCTGATGAAGACATCTTTGACCGGATACAAAAGCACTTCCAAGGGGATCTAGTTGTGAAGGAAGATGACGGTCCTTATGAGAAAGGTGATGTCCTTCGGAGTTTCCATCATCTGGCTCGTCGGCCGATGTCCCAGAAGGCACTGATGGCTGGCTTCTTAACAGTCTGGCTGAAGAGATGCGTGGTGCCATCTTCTTCGGGTGACATCATTCTTCTGAATGTTTTGCTGCCCACGGTTCGTCTGGTTCATGGTCGTCCTCTGGGTCTTCTTCCGGCCATGGTATGCTGTATCCAGAGGGGCCTTCGCGCATTAACGGAGGCTTTTTGCAGGCCGCCAACAACGAAGCGTGGAAAGAGAGCCACTTCGCCTCGCGACGGACCCAATCCCAGGATAGGTCTGTCGTACACTGATTTGATGGCGTGGTTCGCCCTGCATTGTCCTTCTTTGATTGAAGCTGGAGAGGACCCCTCGCAAGGTGTTCGAATGGCGCTTCTCCGCCGGTTCGAAGGATGCTCGTGGCAGAAGACTTACGTGGCTGAGGCCCGTAAATTGGTACGTCGCTATGACGTCTATAGTCTTTTCTGCTGTTTTCCCCGTATTCGGGGTGCAGGCTATGAGGAAGAGTTCAAAGATGCGGGGGACGGGTAGTCTTCCCTGAGCCGGGGAGTTTTTGAGTGGCTAGTCAGCATCCGCCCTCATATTTATTGTACAGAAGCGGGGAAACCTGCTACTTGGAGCCTTATGTCCCAAGTCGGTTTGCTCGCAGTTTTGTTATGACCAACTGTATGTGGGCAACCCCAACCTCAATCTGGCTTTCATGGGGAGTCTCATTGATGGGGCCCGTGCCTGGCAATTCTTCATTGCAGGCTATACTAGGGCGCGGCTGCGCATGCCGTTGAAGACTCCCAATCTTCAAATGACCCTGTGCTTCTGCCAGTGGTACACAACTTCCAACTCCACACCCCTTGGATTCAAGGCTAACAGTTCTGGTGTGAAGTTAATTTCTCAGTGGTTGAAGTGAAAGGTCTCTGATAGAAGGGAAGGTAAAAGGGTTCGCGTCCCAGGCATAGAGGAATTCGTTGCTGTGGATGACAGCGAAGCCTCGGATGCAGAAAGTCCTCGCTTCGAAGCGGAGACGGGTGCCGAGACCCCTGCAGCTGGGTCTGGCGTGATGGGGACAGGTTCCCCAGACGTGTAGAAGAAGTGGAGGAGGAAGGCTCTGATGCCCCTCTCAAGTGCAAACGGACAGGTGCTTGTCGTAGGAAGGGGTTGGTGAAGAAGCCCCATCGCCAAGCTCCTACGATTGTTGTAGAGGGTGAATCCTCTGCGGCGTTTCCTCCTGGTGCCCCATTAGTAGTTGAACCTTCGGTTGCTGGACCGACTACAGGTGAAGTTGCTCCAGATCTGGGTAAAATCAGCTCTGTCTTTGCGATATACCTTTTGTGTATTCCAAATAGCTTATTATTTGCTTCTTGATTATAGGAGCTGAGGCGGCTGGAGAGCAAGGGTAACATTATGATCCCCTATTTACTTATGGAACTGAGGCTGGTTCTTTTGCCCACCCAGAGGAGTCCAGAGGTGATGCGGCCGACATTGGTCCCTCGGGCGCTGGGACTTCCAAAGGAGTCCTGTAGCATCGAGCTCTATTGGATGGTCCACACGGGAGACTCGGCGAGCGGGCCGGCCATTCGTGTTGATTCCGCCAAGAATTTTTCGATGGAGCCCATGGAGATTGATGCGGCTGCCGAGATATTTGAGGCGACGTCGTCTTTTGGTATTGTCCTGACCTCTTGGCTTCTATTACATGTTATGTCCTGTCTAAACACAGTCTTGTTACAGGTGTTTGGCCTCAAGGTACATTAGCTTCAAGGGAACCGGCTGATCTTCCTGGGAGTCCAGGGGTGATATGAGCACTTCGACCGTGGCGGATACTGCTGTGTTGGATGCACTATATGGCGACCTGCCCTCCTATCGGCCCAAGGCGGTTGAAAGACAAGAGGTTGAAGGGACGGCAGTTCCGAGGTGTCCTCACTCCCAACTATATCAACGAGTGAGGTGCCGGCAGTTTTGCCAAGCGTGGAGCTGAGGGTGATTACCAGCCCTACTTCCCCAACGCTGGTGATTGAGCCTGCTGTTCAGGCGGTGATCACCAGCCCTACCTCAGCGGTGGCTAGTGTACTGATTTCCATGAAGACTCCGCCGAGATCACCAACGGCCTGTCTTACTGTTGTTAGTTTTCCCGTTGCTCCTTCCACGGTGGTATCGACCGGACTGGTGGACTTTTCTGAAGTTGCCCGTCTACCAGAGGTGGCCGAGGTTGAAAACGATTATATAGGCGACATAGTCGATAGTTTTTACAAAGGCTTAGGGCGATCCATCAACCTAGTCTTGAAATGTTCGACTATATCGTTCTCAACTTTGAAGGTGGTCCTCTTCTGCAATATTGAAAGTATTCGGGACCTTGAAGGGTACCACCAGGCCGCTGCCTTGGAGCTCCTAGTAGATTAATTCGAGAGGGACGTAGAGGAATGGCGCCGTCTCAGCCGCTCGGACTTGGAGTCTTTGGTTGATGAGCGGTTTGCGCGCCTTGTCGCTCAAAAGCATGAAGCCTGTCTTGTCGCTCAAGAAGCCGCTGAGGCTCTTTCCTCTGATTTGAAATCCTTGGAAACAAGGCAAGCAGAGGTTGGAAATGCCATCGATGTTGGCCCAAGGTTACAATCACCCCGTTTTTAGTGTGTTTTGATGATTACAAAACATATTAGTTATTTGTACTATTAATATTTGTTGTTTAAGTGTGTTTCAGAGTTCTAATGAAACTAGAAGGTTTCTTCCCTAAAGGAAGGTGTTTTGACTCAAGTCACCTCAAATTCGGCTCAAGAATCAAGCTTTCAAGATCATATGGAGAAGCCCACTTGAAGAACTTGTAGTCCCTAGAACCAATGTAAAAAATAGTTTGTTAAAGTTTGAGTTTTGAAAATTGGCTCTAGGATACACACACACATGTTTGTATACAAGTTTTCATGTTTAAGTTTTTTGTTTCTAAGTTTCATACCTTGACAAAAATACATGACTCTAATTTTTACAAAGACATATATCTATTTAGATCATGTATACTCTTTCTATCATGATACTTAGTCATCTTTACTTCAAAAATATTTCTACAAAACATTGCAAGTTCTGTCTTGCTGCAGTTTTTTTGTTTCAGGCAAGACCGGTCGACCGGCCCGGTCGACCGGTACCTGCACAGGACATGCACGCCTGTGCATGTCTGTCGGCCGACCGCCCGGGTCGACCGACTGTCAGCAGGTTTGCTCTCGGGTTTTTATGGTTCGACCGCCCGGTCGACCGCCTTCAGAAACCTGTGTTTCCTTTTTTGGAACGGTCGACCCGATCGGTCGACCCGAGCCCAACGGCTACTGCCAGCAGGGCAGACGGTTGACCGGCCCGGTCGACCGCCAGGCCTGCAAATTGCCAACGGCTCTTTCCTCTTTTGTGTATTTCTGAAATCTATTTTGTAATCTGTTTTGGCAGACTTTTTCTGAGTTTTTGGAGATCTTTTTCAGAGCAAATAAGCTTAAAATAATAAGTTTTAACCCTTTCCTCTCCCTATAAATAGAGGAGATGGGTCTCTTGCATTTTCACAAAGAAAAATACCTAAGTTTTCAAAAGAGAAGAAAAGTTTTAAGCTCTCTATTTTCCCATTCTTTCTTGAGCTTGTTTTCAGTTGTGTTCTCTTGCAAAAATCATTCTACAACTGAGTTTTCTCACTACACTTCTTAGAGCCAAAATTCCCTACTCAATCTATAAGGAAGTTGTAAAAGAGTGAGAGTTTGTAAGAAGTTTAGTGATCTTGTTGTGATCACTTTGGTTACTTGTGTTCATCTTGTTCTTGTGGAGACACCTCTTCGGTAGAGGTTATTGTAAGTGGTGGAGCTCGGTGCTCGGGTCTTTGGTAGACCATTGTAATCGTCCTCGTGGATAGTGGAAACCCTTCACGGAGGTGAAGGCGGGGAGTAGAGCGGTGGCTCGAACCTCGAAACAAACATCTTGTGTTTGCGATTGCTTGTGTCCATTTTGCTTTAAATTTCTCTTGCACTCTATTGCTTTCAAATTACTTGCTTGAGATCTTGTTTCATTCCTTGTGATATATTGTGTGCATTTCATCATATTGCATATTATTCATTCTTTGTTCGATCAATTCTCATACAACAGGTTGCATTGCGCACCTCTAACCCATTCAAGGGGAATCAGGAGGAAGGAGTTCAGAACCCTTCACGGGGTATTCGGCTCTTAGTCTTGTTTTGAGAGATCGTTGCATCATTCATCCATCTTAGTTTTTAAAAGATTGTTAGATTAGCAATTACACCTATTCACCCCCCTCTAGGTGTTTTTCAATTGGTATCAGAGCTTGGACTCTAGGCTTTTGGCTTAACAACCTTAGAGAGATCCTAATATTGCTAATCATTTCATTCATTCTCACTTAGTAAAGATGGCCGATGGTATTAAGACACCCCCTAAGTTTGATGGACTTAACTTTCCCATATGGAAGGTTAAGATGACCGTTTTCTTGCAATCTCTAGGTAGTCGAGTTGCAAAGGCCGTGACCAAACCCTTTAGTGCACCCCCCGGTGATGAATCTACTTGGTCTGAAATTGAGACTAAGGAGTTTGATGCCAATGCTAGGGCTCACTATGCACTACTTCAAGCCCTCAATGATGATGACATTGCTAGAGTCATCCATTGTAAATCCGCATTTGAGATTTGGACACACTTGCTAGTTACACATGAGGGGACCTCACAAGTGAAGAGGGCTAAGATTGGCCTTCTTCGGTCCCAATATGAGAACTTTTGCATGCAAGAAAATGAAACCATAGATGATATGGTTACAAAATTTACAAAGATCACTAATGGACTTTCTTCTCTAGGTGATGCTATCGACAACGATGAAAGAGTAAGAAAGATCATCCGGGCTCTTCCTCCATCATGGGAAGTAAAGGCAACTACCTTGAAGGAACTTAATGACAAGGAGGAGATGGAGCTTATTGGTCTCATTGGGAACCTCAAAACCCATGAGATGGAAAGAAAAGCTAGAGAGGATATGGCTTCTTTTAGAAGAAGACTATAGCCTTCAAATGTCAATCCACACACTCCGACGAAGACGATGAAGAAGAAGATGACGAAGAGCTCTCTCTTCTTGTGAAGAACGTTCGGAGGATGTACAACAAGGCTAAATGTCAAGGAAGGAAGAGATGGCAAGGAGGCAAAGAAGAAAGAAAAATTATCTGCTTCAATTGTCAAAGACCGGGTCCATTGTTGCGGAGTGCCCGGACAAAGCAAAGCCTTCCACCTCCAAGAAGCCCTTCAAGAAGAAAGCAATGAAGGCAACATGGGATTCCGAGAGCGAATCCGAGGACGAAGTTGACACCGCTAACATGTGCTTCATGGCTAATGAAGGCACAAGCAAGGTAACCCCTTTCACTTCTCCTAATGATGAACTTTCCATGGATGAACTAGGAGAAGCTTTTGTAGAATTATCACATAACTATGATTTTCTAAAGAAAAAGTATTTAGAAATGAAAAAGGAAAATGAGTCACTTAATCATCAAGTTTTTACTCTTTCCAAAGAAAAAGATGATTTGCTATCTACTTTAGTTGCTACTAAAAATGATTTTGACAAATACAAGATTTCTTGTAAAGGCAAGTCCCCACTAGTTGATTCTAATGAGATTTCCATGCTTAAAGAAAGAATAGACTCATTAGGAATTGTTTTAAAAAATTGTGAGTTTGATAAAAAGAAAATTGAGGCCATGTTTCCTAAGAAATAAGCCCCTAAGAAAAATGCTTTCCGTGCCCATGCTCATGCTCATACCACACAACCTCTACATCATGCCAAGCCCCACAAACATGCTCACACTTCACACACACATCATGCATTCATGTATGGTAAAGTGTATTCATGTTCATATTGTGGCCGTAAAGGACACTTAGCTAATTTTTGCTATGATAGACTAAGTGCATCTCGTCATAATGTTTGGGTTCGCAACACTAACTTTCAAGGACCCAGAAAATTTGGGTACCAAAGTCAATGAATTTGTTCAATAATGTAGGTACCTTCCAAGGCCCAACGACGTAGAAGATTGTGGTATCTTGATAGTGGTTGCTCAAAGCATATGACTTGGGACATCAATAACTTTGCAACCCTATCAAGATACCATGAAGGTGGCACCGTCACCTTCGGAGATGATGCCAAGGGTAAAATCATCGGTATTGGTAATGTAAAACTCGGCACATCCCCTTTAATTGAGAATGTAGTTTTAGTTGATGGCCTCAAGTATAACCTCTTGAGTGTTAGTCAACTTTGTGATAAAGCTTTTGATATTGTTTTTGATAATGTAGTTTGTAAAGTTATTGATAGAATATCTAATACTTGTGTATTTTTCGGCTTTCGTGAAAGTAATGCTTATATGATAGATATGTCTAATATGTCTTGTAATATTACTTGTTTAAAAGCCCTCGCTGACGACTCTTGATTGTGGCATAGAAGATTAGGCCACATTTCTTTTGACCATATATCTAGATTAAATACAAAGGAAATGGTGAAAGGTATTCCTTATTTGAATTTTGAAAAGGACCGAGTTTGTGACGCATGTCAATTTGGGAAACAAACTAAGTCTTCTTTCAAGTCAATTAAGGATATCATGACATCACGTCCTTTGGAGTTGATCCATATAGTTTTATTTGGCCCTACTCAAACCAAAAGTCTAAGTGGGAATCGTTTTGCATTTGTTTTGGTTGATGACTTTTCACGTTTTACTTGGTTTTCTTTTTGGAGCACAAAAATTAAGACTTTTCACATTTTCAAGCTTTTAAGAAAAGAGCTGAAAAAGAAAAAGATACTTCAATTTTAAGAATAAGAAGTGATAGAGGAGGTGAGTTCATTAACCTACCCTTTACCACTTTTTGTGAAGAACATGGAATAAAGCATGAACTATCTTATCCTAGAACTCCACAACAAATGGAGTAGTTGAACGGAAAATCGAACTTTACAAAAGATGGCTAGGACAATGCTAAGTGAATATGGTCTACTACATTATTTGTGGGCCGAGGCCGTTAATACATCATGCTATATATCAAATCGTGTTTTCTTGTGTAAAAATACTTCAAAGACTTCTTTTGAAATGTACTTTTCTAGAAAACTAAATGTTTCATATTTTAAGGTTTTTGGATGCAAATGTTTTGTTTTAAATACAAAAGATAATTTAGGAAAATTTGATGCTAAAACTTATGAGGCAATTTTTGTGGGTTATTCTAATACACGTAAGGCTTATAGAATCTTTAATAGATCATCTTTGACTATTGAGGAATCTATACATGTTAAGTTTGAAGAATCTAACTTGTTTGTTAGAATGTTGTAGAAATAGATGCTTTGGATGAAGGCTTGGAGAAAGTGACCTTGGAGGATACACCTACTATGGGAGACAAGCCAAAGGATGATGAAGGAAGTGAAGCTAAAGTAGAAGAGGCTCAAGGAAATGAAAATCAAACAAATGAAGTGGAGCCTACTCAACAACTTCCAAAGGATTGGAGATACAATTCTCATCATCCCAAGGACCTCGTCATAAATGAAGTATCTAAAGGGGTAACCACTCGCTCTAAACTTCATGACTTTTGTGAACATTATGCATTTATTTCTCATGTTGAACCCAAGAACGTCCTCGAAGCCGAGGCCGATTCATATTGGTTGCTAGCCATGCAAGAGGAACTCAATCAATTTGAGCGCAACCAAGTTTGACACCTTGTTCCTAGGCCCCATGAAAGACCAACAATTGGTACTAAGTGGATTTTTAAGAACAAGTTGGATGAATCGGGTAACGTTGTTAGGAATAAAGCTAGGTTAGTTGCCCAAGGTTACACTCAAATCGAAGGAATCGATTTTGAAGAAACCTTTGCACCCGTAGCACGGCTTGAAGCCATACGGATGACACTAGCTTTTACCTCATATAAAGATTTTAAATTATTTCAAATGGATGTTAAAAGTGCTTTTCTAAATGGTTTTATTGAAGAGGAAGTGTATGTTGAACAACCCCCCGGGTTTGTTGATCCTACACATCCGAATTTTGTGTTTAAATTAGATAAAGCTCTTTATGGTTTAAAGCAAGCCCCTAGGGCTTGGTATGAAAGACTTTCTTCATTTTTAATTTCAAATGGTTTTAAGAAAGGTAAAATTGACACACAACTTTGTTTACAAAACATGTAGAAAATGACATTCTTATTGTGCAAATTTATGTAGATGATATTATTTTTAGTTCTACTAATGAATCTCTTTGCCAAGCTTTTGAATCATGCATGACGGAAGAATTTGAAATGTCTATGATGGGGGAACTCAACTATTTCCTTGGACTCCAAATCAAGCAAAAGAAGGATGGGATCTTCATCAATCAAGCCAAGTACACAAGGAATTAATCAAAAGGTTCAGGCTTGAAGGATTTAAAGTGAGCAAAACTCCCATGGCAACAACCACAAAGCTTGATAAGGATGAACAAGGTAAAAGTGTAGACATTAAACTTTATCGTAGCATGATTAGTAGTTTATTGTATTTGACGGCTAGTAGGCCGGATATTATGTTTTCCGTTTGTCTTTGTGCACGTTTTCAATCTTGTCCTAAAGAGTCTCACATAATTGCGGTTAAACGCATAATTAGATATCTTAAGGGCACTATTGAAATGGGTTTGTGGTATCCAAAAACCGGATTATTTGAAATGAAGAGTTTTTCGGATGCCGACTATGCGGGTTGTAGGGTAGATAGGAAGAGTACAAGTGGAATATGTCAATTCCTAGGTAATTGTCTTGTATCTTGGTCTTCCAAAAAGCAAAATTCGGTAGCCCTTTCAACCGCCGAGGCGGAGTATGTTGCAGCCGGAGCTTGTTGTGCACAAGTTCTTTGGATGAAACATACTCTCATTGATTATGATTTGCATTTTGATCATGTTAAAATATTTTGTGATAATACTAGTACAATTCATATGACAAAGAATTCAAATCAACATAGTAAAACCAAACACATTGACATTAGGTATCACTTTCTTAGAGATCATTATGAGAAAGGTGATATTGTATTGATTATGTTTCTACCGATTTTCAACTTGCCGATATTTTTTCTAAACCATTAGATTATGCTAGATTCTCTTTTATTTGTGGTGAGTTGAATGTTTGCATTATAGATTCTTAAAACATTCTTTTGTTTTTGCTTTGTTTGACCCTTTTTGATGTATGACAAAAGGGGGAGAATTGTAGTTTAAAAAGACTAAGTTTGTTATTTATTGTTTATTTGAGTTTTTGACAAAACTATTGTGTTCTCAATGCTTTATGTATCTTGCTTTTCATAGTCATTCCTTATACATAGCATTATTTGAGGGGGAGCTTCCAAGCTCTTCTTCCATCTTTGTTAAATAACTTATATGTTTTGTCATCATCAAAAAGGGGGAGATTGTTGGCCAAGGTTACAATCACCCGTTTTTAGTGTGTTTTGATGATTATAAAACATATTAGTTATTTGTACGAATAATATTTGTTGTTTAAGTGTGTTTCAGGGTTCTAATGAAACTAGAAGGTTTCTTCCCTAAAGGAAGGTGTTTTGACTCAAGTCACCTCAAATTTGGGCTCAAGAATCAAGCTTTCAAGATCATATGGAGAAGCCCACTTGAAGAACTTGTAGTCCCTAGAACAATGTAAGAAATAGTTTGTTAAAATTTGAGTTTTGGAAAATTGGCTCTAGGACACACACACACATGTTTGTATACAAGTTTTCATGTTTAAGTTTTTTGTTTCTAAGTTTCATACCTTGACAAAATACATGACTCTAATTTTTACAAAGACATATATCATATTTAGATCATGTATACTCTTTCTATCATGATACTTAGTCATCTTTACTTCAAAAATATTTTTACAAAACATTTCAAGTTCTGTCTTGCTGCTGTTTTTCTGTTTCAGGCAAGACCGGTCGACCGGCCCGGTCGACCGGCACCTGCACAGTACATGCACGCTTGTGCATGTTTGTCGACCGACCGCACGGGTCGACTGACTGTCAGCAGGTTTGCTCTCGGTTTTTCTGGGTCGACCGCCCGGTCGACCGCCTTCAGAAACCTGTGTTTCTTTTTTTGGAACGGTCGACCCGACCGGTCGACCCGAGCCCACGGCTACTGCCAGCAGGGCAGACGGTCGACCGGCCCGGTCGACCGCCAGGCCTGCAAATTGCCAACGGCTCTTTCCTCTTTTGTGTATTTCTGAAATCTATTTTTGTAATCTGTTTTGGCAGACTTTTTCTGAGTTTTTGGAGATCTTTTTTAGAGCAAATAAGCTTAAAATAAATGAGTTTTAACCCTTTCCTCTCCCTATAATAGAAGAGATGGGTCTCTTGCATTTTCACAAAGAAAAATACCTAAGTTTTCAAAAGAGAAGAAAAGTTTTAAGCTCTCTATTTTTCCATTCTTTCTTGAGCTTGTTTTCAGTTGTGTTCTCTTGTAAAAACATTCTACAACTGAGTTTTCTCACTACACTTCTTAGAGCCAAAATTCCCTACTCAATCTATAAGGAAGTTGTAAAAGAGTGAGAGTTTGTAAGAAGTTTAGTGATCTTGTTGTGATCACTTTGGTTACTTGTGTTCATCTTGTTCTTGTGGAGACACCTCTTCGGTAGAGGTTATTGTAAGTGGTGGAGCTCGGTGCTCGGGTCTTCGGTAGACCGTTGTAATCGTCCTCGGTGGATAGTGGAAACCCTTCACGGAGGTGAAGGCGGGGAGTAGAGCGGTGGCTCGAACCTCGAAACAAACATCTTGTGTTTGCGATTGCTTTGTGTCCATTTTGCTTTAAATTTCTCTTGCACTCTATTGCTTTCAAATTACTTGCTTGAGAACTTGTTTCATTCCTTGTGATATATTGTGTGCATTTCATCATATTGCATATTATTCATTCTTTGTTCGATCAATTCTCATACAATAAGGTTGCATTGTGCACCTCTAACCCATTCAAGGGGAATCAGGAGGAGGAGTTCAGAACCCTTCACGGGGTATTCGGCTCTTAGTCTTGTTTTGAGAGATCGTTGCATCATTCATCCATCTTAGTTTTTAAAAAGATTGTTAGATTAGCAATTACACCTATTCACCCCCCTCTAGGTGTTTTTCAATCGATGCCTCCACCAGTGCTCTTTTTGATGCTGAAGATAGGATTGCGAAGGCCAAGGAGATATTAGGAAGGGAAACCTTCTCTTGTCCAAGGCTGAACCGGTGCGTCTTGAAGACGCTGCGCGGCTTGAGCAGCTCAAGGCTCAAAGTGACAAACTCTCGCAGCAGGGATTGTCGCAGAGGGCAACTTTGGCAGAGGTCGAAGCTCGTTTGGCCCAGGCAATGGATTTCAATGAGGCTGAGCTGAGGTCGCAGGCGCTTGCCCAGGCTGCTGATGACAGGAGGACGAGGCTGGCTTCCCTTGGAGAGCGGATCAGATCTTACAATGTACGCCTGTAGGTCATTGTATATGTGCCTCCATGTATCTCATCCTTTGGAATCAATGAAAATTCTTTCTTTTTGTTTTGACTCCCTGTCGAGTCTCCAACTCGTTTCATTTGCTGAATTGTCCTTTCAAAGTTGTATTGTAGACACTTGAGAACATAATCCTTGTTGGATTGGATAATGAGACTTGGCTATCTACCGGTTCAGGGGTCGCAATGACATAACCGATTGAGAAGTCACCAGTCTCAAGATTAGCCCTCACAGGACTAAATGGGTAATACTTGCCTTTTGTAAATGTCAGCGAGTATCGAGACCTGTCTTTTGTAAATGTCAACAGGCTCGAGATTGAGACTTAGCTGTCTGCTGGTTCAGAGGTCTCAATGACATAACCGAATTGAGACGCCACCAAGCTCAAAGGTGGTGATACCCGTCTTTTGTAAATGTCAACGAGTATCGAGACCTATCTTTTGTAAATGTCAACAGGCTCGAAATGAGACTTAGCTGCCTGCTGGTTCAGAGGTCGCAATGACATAACCGATTAAGATGCCACTAAGCTCAAAGTTGGTGATACTTCTTTTGTAAATGTTAACAAGTATCGAGACCTGTCTTTTGTAAATATCAACAGGGCTCGAAATTGAGACTTTGCTGCGTGCTGGTTCAGAGGTCGCAATGACATAACCGATTTGAGACGCCACCAAGCTCAAAGTTGGTGATACTTGTCTTTTGTAAATGTCAACTGATTTAAGACGGGAAAGGTGTCGTATTATGGAGTATAATTTGCACACAAATATATGTATTCAATGGAAAGAGAGATAAGGTTTAGAAACAACCTCAAGTGCTTGTATCACTCCACAATGTATTTATATGTTCAATGTACCCTTTCCTATCTCCATTATAGCATAGAGCTATACCGAGTCGATTCTCAGGGAGAGCTAGCGATGGAAGCGTTACGGTCCTTAGTGAAGAAAGTAAACGAAAATTCTTCTTTGCTTAAAAGAATGAATAAAATACGGAAAAAGAAATGAAAGAATCGGTGAATATGTTCATGATGGAAATAGTCGGGAAAGAAATCAAGAGTGGATTTGGTATTAACACTAAAAAAGAAAACTTTAAAAAGACTTTGAATAAAGAAAACCATGACTAGCTAACCTTACTTCCTTGCTAAAGACTTACTAAACTCCGTGATGGTGAATGCGTGCCTCATGTTGATTCATCGGCAAGGATGTGTCTTGCGTGTTGGTCTAATTACCTTCCCACTTGGATGATGGGAGCTCATTCTTGGACTTGTCTTGTAGCCTCATCATAGATGTCATAGGCCTACAAATTAGACTTTCAATAATGGAATCAAAAGAGCTACACTCAAGGGATGCAAATGAAGAACATACAACATTCAATAATGGACGTAAAGAAGTTGTACATCAAATAGCATATTGGTGATCCATCTCCATGTTCCACCAAGGCACTTGTTCAAAGACAAGGCTCTAAATGAGGCACACATGAATCATATGGAGAATTACAACAAGATACTTGCCAAGCAATGAAAGAAACCCATCAGAGAAGAGAAGATCATACACTTGCAAGATTAAAGATAGCAATCACCCATGAGTTAGTAGTTAGCAAGGTTAGTGGTTAGCTAGTACATGGTAGAAAATTAGCTACAAGCCATTAATGAAGAAAAGCAAAGCATGAAGTAAATTGCAAGAAAGTAAAGAAAGAAATAAAGAAAGCAAGTAAGAAAACAAGTACACTAGAAAATGCAAGAGTAGAGAGAAGAGAATGGATCAATCCTTGCTTCACAAAGTGTCACTCCTTGATGTACACAAGCTTTCTCTCTCTTACAATCTCTCTTTACAGAATTTCTAGGGAGAAGAAGATCATAGAGAGCTACAAAAATCCTAGAGAAAAACAAAAATACAAAGCTTTACACTAATCTCTCTCTCTTCTCTAATCAGTTTTTGCTCGCAGGTCCAGGTGAAGTATTTATAGGCCCCAGGTGAAGGATCCAGAACCTAGTTTGTTGGCGCAAAATCCGAGATCCTAACACCTGTAACAGCCGCGCCTTTGCCGCGATTTGCGGCTCAACTGAAGCTGTTAGCTAACAGCTTTCTGGTACAGGTTGGTTACGAAGTTGTTAGCCACGTGGCCTTCTAGAATCTTGGTTTGTTGCGCGGATCTCTCTGGATTCTGATTTCAAATTTGGGCTTTTATCTTGATCTTGGATTTAATCCCTTTAATTATTGCTAATTAAAGTGATTATTGCTTTCTCTCCATTAGAGTGTGTACCTGCAAATATATAGAGAAGATGAGTAAAAATCATATATTTATTAACTAAATGCATGGGAATTATGTGGTAAAATATGCAACATTGGATACCAATCACACCCCCACAGTTATTCTTTTGCTCGTCCCGAGCAAAACAAAGAAAAGAAAAGAAAATCCTAACTACCAATTTTATTACACCACTTTCGCAGGTGACGCGATTGCACTGAGCGTGTGCAACAAGCCGTTAAACCTCTAGGTTACCCTAGAGGAGGAGTGTTGTCTCCTGAGGGTTTTCAGCGGATTGCACCCACAAAATCCATAAAGAAAGAAGACAAATGTTAGTGTTTTGAAAACGCATTTTGAACAAGAGACATGTTTACGAACTATTTTGCAAAAAATATAAGTGATCCTAGGTCATAAGTCCACCTATAATCATTCTTCCTTAACTTAGTCTCCATGCAAGATCTTGTTTTCAATTAAGGTAAGAATTCAAAATTGGATTGAATACTTTATCTTTCATAAAACCTAGATAATATGCACACCGTGCTCAGTGAAAATTTCTGGGATTTCAACTCTAACCATCAAGCCTTTATTTATTTATTTATTTTTCTTTTTCTCTTTTTTCTTCCCTTTTTTCTTAGGCTTTCTAGTTCACCTATGTAGCGAGCCTATAACCGATGACTCCCAAACCAGATGGTTCTAGGGCACCAGATGAGAAAACATCCCTCGGGTTAAAGGACTCGAGTGAAAAGGGCCACAAAACTAAAGGGGATTATTTATAATCACCGTTAGGCATGAATAATCATGCTTCTTGAGGCACATTTATCCAGCTTAATAGGTTTTCACCACCGTTAGGCGTGAATAATCATGCTTCTTGAGGCATAATTATCCAGCATAATAAGTGATGTTTATTTATAAATTTTTTTTTCTTTTATTTTTATGGCATTTTGGTCTTTGTTTCCATCCCAAGAAATGTGTAAGTGTGAAGTGCATACAATCTAAGGCAAAAATTTAAGATAAAAATATCTCACCAATTTTACTTACTTATCCTATAATTTCAAACAAGATCTATTATTTCAACTATGTTTAAGATGTCATAATTAAGGCTTTCTTAATTCCTAAGATATATCTTAATTTTCTTAAAAATAGATCAAAACTTTGTCTCTTATTTCAAAAAGTTTTTATTTTTATATTATTATTTTTTTTATTTTCTAAAAGAAGTGTAAAAGAAAGAAGATCTAAAAACTCTATGTTAGTAAACCCTCCCCCACACTTATTTCATGCATTGTCCTCAATGCATCATGATATATGTATGCATGAAATAGGTAAGAGGTAAGAAACAGTTATTTACAAAAAAGTGCAAAAAATTATTTACAAAGAGTATATACAAATGTAACCATTACCTAGGCTTTTGGTCGTTTTCCTCTGGCCCGTTTCCCATCATTCTAATGCGTCTGCTTTCGTGAGCTCAGTTGGGAAACGGTATGAATTTTTGTTAGCCTTAGGTGTTTCCAGATTCAATTGATTGTTATTATCATTCACACTCATTCCACCACATTGTTCACAAACAAATGCCTTATCACCACTTTCACTAGGAATCTCAACACTTCCAATATCTAGAAATTTAACTCCTCTCCATATAATTCTTCAAAACTCAAGTCAACATCCGGAAGTATGCAATCAGTTAACTGACCCCAAGTGGACTCATCTAGACACATGATCTCATCAGCAAACAGGTCTTCAAAGGATATATCAATTGGAGGTTTGGATACAATCACAGTTAGCTCATTGAAAGTAAAGATGTCCAAATCAACTTCCCCTTTTGAAAGGGTACTCGGATAAGAGAATCACAAGATTGTGACTCATCTTTTGGATCTTCACCTTCTTCCTCACAATTGTTACTAATGAAGCTAACCTCAAATGTTTGATCTTTTGCTTTGCGAGGCTGTGTGTGGAAGACATTGTGTTCATGTGTCATATTACCAAAAGTCAACCTCATTGATCCATTCCGGCAATTAATGATGGCATTTGCAGTAGCCAGGAATGGTCGTCCCAAAATGACTGGAGTTTGAGCCCTTTGATTAGAATTTGACACAGGTTTTGTTTCAAGGACTACAAAGTCAACAGGATAAATGAATTCTCCAACTTTGACAAGGACATCATGTATTTCCCCCTTGGGTCTAGTAACAGAGCGGTCAGCCAATTGGATAGTCATTTGGTAGGACAGAGATCACCTAGCCCCAATTGTTGGTACACAGAAAAGGTAGGAGATTGATGCTGGCCCCCAAATCAAGAAGTGCCCTATTTATGGTAGTCTGTCCTATGATGCATGAAATGGTGGGGCTCCCTGGGTCTTTGTATTTTACAGGAATTGGACCAGTGAGCAACTCAGTGATGGATGATGCTAGGAAGACTTTTTTAGGGACTTGTGTTTTCCTCTTCTTGGTGCACAGTTCCTTTAAGAATTTAGCATATGATGGCACTTGTTGTATGGCATCAAGAAGAGGGACATTGATTTGGACCTTATTGAACATTTCTTTTATCTTCTCCATGTGAGCATTTGTCTTGGATTCTTAAGCCTATTTGGAAATGGTACTCTAGGCATATAAGGTTGCTCATCTACCTTTCTTTACCCTTGGCTTTTGAAGTGGATGGCTCTGAACTAGAAGATGGGTTGTCAGAAGTTGTTGCATTGGGATTCGAGGTGTTGGCTTTGGTACTGGATGAGATGGTGGACTAGAAACCTTATTATCTATTTGTTTTCCAGATCTCAGGGTATGAATATCATGACATTGATTGGGTCCTGAATCTTTCACTTTATGCAAAAGGAAGTGATGTTTGGGAGTTGGCAATGGCTGGCTTGGGAACATTCCATTTTGTCTCTCAGCCAATTGCTCAATTTGGACCTTAACTTTATTCAACTCCTGCTCCTGGTTCTTTGTAAAGGTTTCTAGCATTTTCTTCAACTCTGATATGTCTGAATTATTCTGGGGTGGATGTTGATAGTATGGAGACTGGAATTGTGATTGGTAGAATGGTGGGTACTGATATGGTTGTGACTGTGGTGGACTTTGAGATGGATGAACATACAGGGAATTCTGATTGAAACTGGATGTGTGAGACTGAGCATTATAAGGATGTGGAAGTGGTGGCCTATGATGCTCAGGACCAGACTGACTCCATGAATTTGGATGGTTCTGCCATCCCGAATTATAAGTGTTGAAGTATGGAGGTCTGGTAAATGCTGCATTCATGTTCTCCTGAAATGATTGGGGCTGATATAATGGACACTCCTCGAAGACATGGCTAAGGTCATGACAGTTGGTGCAACCTGGTATAATCACAGGCAATGGGTTGACCTGGTTGACCACAGAATTTCCCTTTGACTCAAGCAGTTCTATCCTCTTCATCAGTTGTGTAATCTTGTTTCTGCAGCTATAGAGGATTCTACGGAGTGCGTACCGTTCTGGAAGTGATGGGAGTCGGTTATCAGGACATGACTCCCTGAATGGTTTTCTCAGCTAGGGTTTCAAAGAGATCCCACCCCTGATGTTCATCTTTCTTCAAAAATTCCCTTGGCACATGGATTCAAGGAGGGTTTTCGTGTGGTAATCTAGACCGTCATAGATAATCTGGCATAGACGCCATTTCTCTATGCCGTGATGAGGACACAGGGCTAGGAGGTCTTTGAAACGCTCAGATACTTCCAGAAAGGTTCATTTGGTTCCTGCTTGAATTGCATTATATTCTTTCTCATGAGGGCTGTTTTGTGGATAGGAGAATTTCTTAAGAAAGACCTTAACAAAATCCTTCATGAAGATATGGAACTGACAGGAAGATTATAAGCCATTTCTTAGCTAAATCCTTAATAGTGCAAACGGTATGAACCGTAACCTAACAGAATCCTCAGACAGTTTGAAATCCTCATCATTTGGCATACCTCTTCAAATCACGAATAAAGAGGTACGCGTCCTCAGACTCAAGACCATGGAATCGGGGAAGTGTACTAATGAATTGCGATTTCAGCTCGAAGTGATTTCCATTTGGTTCGGGGAGAAGAATGCAAGATGGAAGGGAGGTGCGAATCGGATAAATCGATCCTGAAGTGAGACGTTGTTTTCCATAATGTGAAGTGGTAGTGTAAGTGCAAGTGTAGAAAGTCTATCAAGTCTTGCAGAATTTGGATCACGAAACCACTCTCGCATATACAATCACAAACAACGTGCACCGATCACACCAGCGAAAAAGAAAAAATGAAAATAACAAACAAATAAAAGAAAAATCAATCCAAGCTTCTAGGATTCCTGGACCTAGACGACTCCTAACTGATTAGATCATCCACAGGAGGTTTAGTGTAGACTTTGACTATAAGCAAATCAGCCAGGGAAGGGCAAGGTTGGTGGGAGGTTTTCCGTCAGAGACGTTCCTTAATTAAGTAACCAGTAACCTTCGGCTTTCGGCCCTCAATCCCTTCCTAGACACTGATTTTACAAAAGTCAATTTCCAACACTTTTCCCCCTTAGGATAGTCTCCTAAGTGAGTCCGGATGTCCCTAGGGCCAACGTCTATCAAATTTTATTTACAAGCTTGGGATTGTGAGTGCGTGGGAAAGTAATTTTCGGGCTAAGGAAAGGGTAATGAACTCCCCACCTTATCTTTTTTTATGGGTTATGCCCTTAGAATTGATTTGTGCAAGTGTACAAGATAGATAATAAGGATTCACTCAAAGCATGAAAATCAAGCAAGAGATGATTCCTAGTCGACATGCAATGCTTACGTACCTTGCATCCAGCACTCTTCAACAGTAAATGTAAAGAATTGAAAAGACACGTGCCTAGAATGCAATGTCTAAACAATTTTAAACGTTAACAACCAATTTTTTACTGTTGATTATTAGCAGATATAAGGTGAAGAATACAAGTATTAATTATTGCAGCAGCTTAATTTTGCAAAGCTGGAGACCCTGCAGAAAGTTGGTAAGTAGTCAACTCAGGATTGCCGCGATTCTGCGGCAAAAACCCAGAATTTGCGGCAAAACTGAGGGATCCTGGTCTCTGCTTTCGAGAGCAGAGGCCCAGGTCCACTTATATGTCACTGCAATACAAAGTTTCCTGTTTCTTCAACCTGTAACCTGCAACAGAGAAGAAGATTCGTTTAGTTCTTCACTTTAAAGAAAATCCGTTGCTCTCCCCCGGCAACGGCCCCAAAAATTGATTTAAGACGGAAAGGTGTCGTATTATGGAGTATAATTGCACACAAATATATGTATTCAATGGAAGAGAGATAAGGTTTAGAAACAACCTCAAGTGCTTGTATCACTCCACAAATGTATTTATATGTTCAATGTACCCTTTCCTATCTCCGTTATAGCATAGAGCTATACCGAGTCGATTCTCAGGGAGAGCTAGCGATGGAAGCGTTACGGTCCTTAGTGAAGAAAGTAAAACGAAAATTCTTCTTTGCTTAAAAGAATGAATTAAATACGAAAAAAGAAATGAAAGAATCGGTGAATATGTTCATGATGGAAATAGTTGGGAAAGAAATCAAGAGTGGATTTGGTATTAACACTAAAAGAAAGAAAACTTTAAAAAGACTTTGAATAAAAGAAAACCATGACTAGCTAACCTTACTTCCTTGCTAAAGACTTACTAAACTCCGTGATGGTGAATGCGTGCCTCATGTTGATTCATCGGCAAGGATGTGTCTTGCGTGTTGGTCTAATTACCTTCCCACTTGGATGATGGGAGCTCATTCTTGGACTTGTCTTGTAGCCTCATCATAGATGTCATAGGCCTACAAATTAGACTTTCAATAATGGAATCAAAAGAGCTACACTCAAGGATGCAAATGAAGAACATACAACATTCAATAATGGACGTAAAGAAGTTGTACATCAAATAGCATATTGGTGATCCATCTCCATGTTCCATCAAGGCACTTGTTCAAAGACAAGGCTCTAAATGAGGCACACATGAATCATATGGAGAATTACAACAAGATACTTGCCAAGCAATGAAAGAAACCCATCGGAGAAGAGAAATCATACACTTGCAAGATTAAAGATAGCAATCACCCATGAGTTAGTAGTTAGCAAGGTTAGTGGTTAGCTAGTACATGGTAGAAAAATTAGCTACAAGCCATTAATGAAGAAAAGCAAAGCATGAAGTAATTGCAAGAAAGTAAAGAAAGAAATAAAGAAAGCAAGTAAAGAAAACAAGTACACTAGAAAATGCAAGAGTAGAGAGAAGAGAATGGATCAATCCTTGCTTCACAAAGTGTCACTCCTTGATGTACACAAGCTTTCTCTCTCTTACAATCTCTCTCTTTACAGAATTTCTAGGGAGAAGAAGATCATAGAGAGCTACAAAAATCCTAGAGAAAAACAAAATACAAAGCTTTACACTAATCTCTCTCTCTTCTCTAATCAGTTTTTGCTCGCAGGTCCAGGTGAAGTATTTATAGGCCCCAGGTGAAGGATCCAGAACCTAGTTTGTTGGCGCAAAATCCGAGATCCTAACAACCTGTAACTACCGCGCCTTGCCGCGATTTGCGGCTCAACTGAAGCTGTTAGCTAACAGCTTTCTGGTACAGGTTGGTTACGAAGTTGTTAGCCACGTGGCCTTCTAGAATCTTGGGTTGTTGCGCGGATCTCTCTGGATTCTGATTTCAAATTTGGGCTTTTATCTTGATCTTGGATTTAATCCCTTTAATTATTGCTAATTAAAGTGATTATTGGCTTTCTCTCCATTAGAGTGTGTACCTGCAAATATATAGAGAAGATGAGTAAAAATCATATATTTATTAACTAAATGCATGGGAATTATGTGGTAAATATGCAACATTGGATACCAATCATCAACAAGTATCAAGACCTGTCTTTTGTAAATGTCAACAGGGCTCGAAATTGAGACTTGTCTTTTGTAAATGTCAACAAGCTCGAAATTGAGACTTGGCTGTCCACTAGTTCAGAGGTCGCAATGACATAACCGATTGAGACGCCACTAAGCTCAAAGGTTGGTGATACCCGTCTTTTGTAAATGTCAACAAGTATCGAGACCTGTCTTTTGTAAATGTCAACAGGGCTCGAAATTGAGACTTGTCTTTTGTAAATGTCAACAAGCTCGAAATTGAGACTTAGCGGCCACTGGTTCAGAGGTCGCAATGACATAACTGATTGAGACGCCACTAAGCTCAAAGGTTGGTGATACCCGTCTTTTGTAAATGTCAACGAGTATCGAGACCTGTCTTCTGTAAATGTCAACAGGGCTCGGAATGAGACTTCGCTGTCTGCTGGTTCAGAGGTCACAATGACATAACCGATTGAGATGCTACCAAGCTCAAAATTGGTGATGCTTGTCTTTTGTAGATATCAACAAGCATCGAGACCTGTCTTTTGTAAATGTCAACAGGGCTCAGAATTGAGACTTAGCTGTCTGCTGGTTCAGAGGTCGCAATGACATAACCGATTGAGACGCCACCAAGCTCAAAATTATGATGGGATTCGTTCTCACAGGGAGAAACGAGAGAATCACTGTCATAGGTTTAATGTTAACATAATAGCGAAATTTATATGTGGTCTTACCATTCTATGGATGAGAATTGGTAAGTGATTTTGGAGGTCTCGTTTTCATGGGGAGAAACGAGGGAATTGCTGTCATAGGTTTAATGTTAATATAACAGCGAGATGCATATGTGGTCTTACCATTCTATGGATGAGAATTGGTAATGATTTTGGAGGTCTCGTTCTCACAAGGAGAAACGAGGGAATTGCTGTCATAGGTTTAATGTTAACATAACAGCGGAATTTATATGTGATCTTACCATTCTATGGATGAGAATTGGTAAGTGATTTTGGAGGTCTCGTTCTCACAAGGAGAAACGAGGGAATTACTGTCATAGGTTTAATGTTAACATAACAGCGGAATGTATATGTGGCCCTACCATTCTATGGATGAGAATTGGTAAGTGATTTTGAAGAGGGAATCAAATGGGAACAGGTCCCTTAGGATTTTTAGCAAACCCTCAGCTGTCAACGGGTTTGATATGCCTTTACCAACTACCGTTTGAGTTGGGCTAGCCATGCTATTCCCCTCAGCATGATGAGTTGTCGAGGACTTATGTTGGGTTTACAGGCCAACATTTTCCTCTATCCTTAATCGTTAAGGATGTTGGATCATCTGGTTAATGTATGCATAACCTTGATTTGTCTTCGGGGAAACTAGTGCACGACCAGTTTCCTACTGGTTTATGGTTGTATAGCCTCGCTTGGAGGAAGAGAAAGGCTCTCTTTGTGTGTACTTTGGACACGAAGATCTTGATCAGAGGTGTAGTGTTAACTTGATCATGAGAAGGATCCTTGATTAAGGATAATACTTCTTTAAGAACTTGCCATTGATCGGCATCATGAGTAGGTCGCCATCTGAAGTCATAAGGCGGTATGCTCCGTTTGAATAGACTGTTTCTATTACAAACGGTCCTTCCCATTTAGGCTGAAATTTAGCTTTGGTCTTGTGCGTCATAATCATTGGTCGTCTGACGGCTAAAACCAGGTCTCCTTTCTGGAAGACTCTCTGTTTGACCTTCTTATTGAAGGCTTTTGAGATTCGAGCTTGATATAGCTCAATATGTTGCTGGGCTTGAAGTCGCTTCTCATCTAGGGCTTTGAGCTCTTGAAGACGTAACTGATCGTTGTCTTCTGATATGATTTTAGTGGTCAAAGCTACTCGCAATGACGACATCTGGATTTCCAATGGGATGACAGCTTCGCACCCATATACCAAGGAAAAAGGCATATTGCCTGTCTGTGTCCGAACCGTGGTTCGATAGGCCCAGAGACATTCACCGAGCTTTTCGTCCCAATCTCGCTTGTTCGAGGCGACAAACTTCTTGAGTAGCTTGATGATTGTTTTGTTGAGTGCTTCCACAAAGCCATTGGCAGCAGGATTATAGGCAGTTGAAGCCACATTCTGAATTCGGTATTTATCGCAGAACTGATAGAACATTTGGCTTATGAATTGGGGACCGCTGTCATGGATGATCCGCCTAGGGACACCGAATCGATGGATGACATGGTGTTTGATGAAGTTAACCACATTAGAGGTTTTGACTTCAGCTAATGGTATAGTTTCCACCCATTTTGAAAAGTAATCGGTTATTGCGTGGATGAACCGGTGACCTTTTATCGAAGAGGGGCTAATTGGCCCTACGACAGCTATTCCCCATGCTTCAAATGGCCATGAAGCAACAGTCGGGTGGAACAGCTCCGAAGGCTGGTGTATGAAGTCCGCATGAATCTGACATGCTTTACACCTTCGTGCATATTGAATGGCATCGGCTATCATAATTGGCCAATAATATCCCAGGCTATGCACCTGTCTTTAAGTTTTGGACCTGGCTGATGAGCTCCGCAAGTGCCATCGTGCGCTTCTTGTAGTGCTTGCTGTGCCTCTGAATTAGAAAGGCAACGGAGGAGGACGCCATCATATGAACGACGGTAAAGTGTCTTCAGAGTTGGATCGTAGTAGAAACGGAGAGACCTTCGTCTGATGGATGCCGCTTCTTTAGGATCGTCTGGAAGCAGACCGTGCAAAGCATAGTCAATGAGAGAAAAGCGCCAGTCTCTTGGTTCAAGATCCGTGGAGACATTATAGACTTCTCGAGTTCTTAGCATGTGCTTGGAGCATACAAGATGTCGAGTTGCGACTGTGAGGTGATACTCGGTGTCGGCTGGCAAGGCTAGTGTTGTTGCTAATGCAGCAAGAGCGTCCGCCTTGGTATTCTGGGATCAAGACACGTGCCCGATGTAAAAACCTTTAAATAAGTCAGCCAATTCAATGGCCGTGTGATAATAAGGCACCAAGTCTTCGTGGCGAACTTCGTATTCGCCTTTAACCTGATTGATGATTAATTTTGAATCGCCGTAAGCTTTGAGGTAGCGTACCCCCATTCCATAGGCGAGTTGAAGGCCAATGAGCAGATCATTATATTCTGCTACATTATTGGAGCACGATTCCGTTAAGGAAAATGCTCTGGGAAAAACATGATTCTGTGGGGAGATAAACACAAACCCCCACTCCGGCAATAATCTTGCCTTTAGGGCCCATTCGTGATGCTCCATCGAAGAACATCTGCCACACTTCCTCTTCTGAGGTTGCATTAGACTCGAAGACTTCATCTGGAATATCTTCGTGAAGTTTTGAGTGTTCCGGAACTGGATGAGCAGCCAAGAACTCTGCAAGGGCCTGGCCTTTAACCGCCTTCTGAGGGGTAAAGATCATGTCATATTGAGACAATAAAAGTGCCCACTTAGCCAATCTTGAATTCAGTGATCCTGGCTTTGTCATAAGAAGACGTAACGGGTTCACCCTGGAGATGACATGTATGGTTTGGCCGACCAAATAATGTCGTGTCTTTTGAACAGCGAAAATTAGAGCTAAACACTCTTTCTCGATAGGATTGTAGCGAGATTCTGCTCCTATGAGAGCCCTGCTCAGATAATAAATGGCTTGCTCGTGGCCATTGTCGTCCTTTTGAGCGAGGAGGGCACCGAGGGAATAGTCCAGGGCTTTTACATAATGCAAGAATGATTTTCCTGATGTAGGGGCCACCAAGCGTGGAGGTTTTGTGAGATACTTCTTGATGTCTTCGTAAGCTTCCTGACAAGCTTGATCCCATACGAAGGAAGTACCCTTTTTCATGAGTCGGGTGAACGGTTGACAGCGGCCTAAGAGATTTGCAATGAATCTTCTGATATAAGCCAGCCTGCCTTGCAAGCCTCTAAGCTCTTTGAGATTCCTCGGTGGACGCATGCTCTGAATGGCTTTGACTTTGTCTGGGTCTAGATGAATCCCTTTTGACGTGACAAGGAACCCAAGGAACTTGCCACTTGACACTTCTAAGAATGATTTTGTCGGGTTCATTTTTAGTTGATGAGTCCGCATTATGTCGAACATCGTTCTCAGGTCGCGAAGATGTTCATCCTTTTTGCGGCCTTTGACAGCAATGTCGTCGACATAACATTCCACCGTTTTTCGGAGATGATCGCGGAAGATTGTACTCATTGCCCGCTGATAGGTTGCTCTGGCGTTCTTTAGTCCAAAGGGCATTATAGTATAGCAGTATACCTCCAATGGCATTCGGAACGAAGTATGTTTCTCATTGTCGGGATACATCTTAATCTGGTTGTACCCTGAGAAGCCGTCCGTGAAAGACATTCTTTCGAACCCGCATGTGTTGTCAATCATGACGTCGGTGATGGGTAATGGGAATTCGTCTTTGGACAGGCCGTATTGAGATCACGGTAGTCGATGCAGATCCGTATTTTCCCATTCTTTTTAAGGACGGGGACGATGTTGGCTACCCAATCTGGATGTTGTTCCTCCCGGATGAAGCCACTGGCAATGAGCTTATGAACTTCAGCCTCAATAGCCTCCATAATGTTCGGGCGAAACCGACGTTGTTGCTGCTTGACTGGCTTGATGTCGGGCTTGATGTTTAGACGATGCATAGCGACTCGTGGATCAAGTCTGGGCATGTCTTCGTAGCTCCATGCGAAGACGTCTATATACTCTTTTATGAGCATTATCAGTTCTTCCTTTTCTATAAGTGATAGGCTTTCACTTATAAAAATGGGTTTGGGATGATATTGACTACCCAAGTTGACCTGCTCACCTTGTCTTCAGCAGGTGGTTCGCACAGTTCGAATTGCTTTTCCCACTGAAGGTTTAATTGCTGGGCCATGGTTCCTCATCAGCCGCCTCTGTGGGTTCCATTTGACTGTTTGAAGTCATATTAACAGTGAGGTTTTCGAACATTCTTCCTACACTGACATCTGAGTTGATTGATATACAATTTTGCATATTTTACCACATCATTTCCAAGCATATTGCAAATAAAAATATGATTTTTAATGTTCTTCTCTCTATTTTTTTGCAGGTCCACAACTGAAATAAGAAAAGGCCCAAAATCTCTTTAATTAGTAATAATTAAAGGGAATTAATTCAAAGCCCAAAAGAGCGCCCAAGTTAGAACCCAGGATCTGGAGAATTCTATGCACCAGCTCACACTTCCAGAAGGTCCACGTGGATAACAAACTCATAACAAACTCACAACAGAAAGTTGTTGGCCAACGGCCTTGAAACGGCCGCAAGCTGCCGCAGATCTGCGGCAGATCTGGGGCCGTTGAGCCCCAGATTTCTGCCACCTGTCCAGGTTCCAGATACTTCTCTCTGAGGCCTATAAATACAGGACCAGGGCCTTCGTAAAAAGAGAGGAGGAGAGAGGAGAGATTAGAGATTAGATGCTTGTATTTTGTAGGATTTCTCTCTAGGATTTTTGTAGTGCTCTAGATCTTCCTCTCCTAGAAATTCTGTAAAGAGAGAGTTTGTAAGAGAGAGAAAGCTTGTGTATACCAAGGTGTGACAACTTGTGAAGCAAGGATTGATCCATTCTCTTTCTCTCTTCTCTTGCATTTTCTAGTTTACTTGCTTTCTTTAATTCTAGCTTTACTTTACTTGCACTTTAATTCATGCTTTGCTTTTCTTTTCTTATTGCTAGTAGCTAACTTTTCTAACATGAACTAGCTAACTACTAACCTTGCTAACTACTAACTCATGGGTGATTGCTATCTTTAATCTTGCAAGTTGTATGGTCTTCTCTTCTCCGATGGGTTACTTTCATTGCTTGGCAAGTTCTTGTTGTAATTCCATATGATTCATGTGTGCCTCATTTAGAGCCTTGTCTTTAGAACAAGTGCCTTGATGGAACATAGAGATGGATCACCAAACATATGCTATTTGTTGTACAACTTCTTTACTTCAATTAATGAATGTTGTATCTTCTTCCTTAGCATCCCTTGAGTGTCGCTCTTTTGATTCCATTATTGAAAGTCTATCTTGTAGGCCAATGACATCTATGCGTCTACAAGACAAGTCCAAGAGTGATCACCCGTCATGCAAGTGGGAAAGTAACTAGACCAACACGCAAGACAAATCTTTGCCGATGAATCAACATGAGGCACGCATTCACCATCACGGAGTTTAGTAAGTTTTTAGCAAGGTAGTAAGGTTAGCTAGTCATGGTTTTCTCCATCTTCAAATCTTTTACAAGTTTTCTTTCTTTTTAGTGTTAATCCAAAAGCCAATCTTGTTTTGATTTCTTTTCATTTTCCATCATGAACATATCCACGATTCTTTCATTTCTTTTTCCATGTTTATTCATTCTTTTAAGACAAAGAAGAATCTTCGTTTTCTTTCTTCACTGCGAACCGTAACGCTTCCATCGCAAGCTCTCCCTGAGAATCGACTCGGTATAGCCCATGCTATAATGGAGATTGAAAAGGATACATTAATCATATAAATACATTGTGGAGTGATCAAAGCACTTGAGGTTGACTCTAAACCTTCTCTCTTTCATTTAATATCTGTGCAAATACTTCACACAAAATCACTACTATCTTTCCCTTTCAATCAATTTTTTGGCGTCGTTGCGGGGGAGAGCAACGGTTTTTGATTTCAAGTGAAGAACTAAACGAATCTTCTTCTCTGTTGCTGGTTACAGGTGAAGAAAACAGGAAAATTTGCATTGCAATAACATATAAGTGGCTCTGGGCTTCTGCTCTTGAAAGCAGAAACCAGAAGCCTCTGAATTGTCGCAATTTCACGGCATTTGCCGCAGATTTGCGGCAAGAAGGGTGGACTACTGACCAAATTTCTGCAGGGCTGCTTGCTCTGCAAAATATAGCTGCTGCAATACTTAAATTCCTGTATGCTTCACCTTATATCTGCTAATAATCAACAGTAAAAAATTTTTTGCAAAGTTAAAATCTGACTAGACATTTACATTCTAGGCACGTGTCTTTTCAATTCATTTACTTTTACTGTTGAAGAGTGCTGGAGGCAAGGTACGTGCGCATTGCATATTGACTAGGACTCACTCTTTGTTTGATTTAAAAAAACGCTTTGAGTGAACCTCGTTTGTTAATATCGTACACTTGCACCAAAACTGATTTTAAGGGCACCACCCATAAATAAGATAAGGTGGGGGATTTCATTACCCTTTCCTTAGCCCAAAAACCACTATCCCAGTGATTAGTCCCTAATTTTGCATAATTTTCATCACATCTCACATTTGATTGATAAATAAATTCTGCTAATAATCCCTTACTTGCTTCATTCTAGGTCCATGGTGTGCAATGGAGAAGAAGACCCTAAAATCATCATTTAATGGTGATTAAAGCCTATTAAAGATAGCCATTGACCTAGAGAGGTGAATCTGCTCAAATCGGGGGCGTAAAAGACAAAACTGAGCATCAGAACTGACAGGGGGACAACCAGGCGGCGCGCAGCAGGCGGCGCTGCGCGCGCCGCCAAAGTATTGCCGCGGAAACGCGGCATTTGCCGCGTTTCCGCGGCAATACTGCGGCGCCGCGCGCGCCGCTTCGGGTCACATCATGTCCCCAGGCCTCCCTCTTCCCTGGTGGCTATAAAAACCCCCCTGGGGTTCCGAATTGGAGCAGATTGGAGTTTAGGAAAATTTGTATTCCAGTTGTAGTTGTTGTTGTGTCTTCTTCTAATTTTAGGTCTTAGACATTAGAGAGAAAGAAAGAGAGTGTGTAAAAAGTTGTATTTGGAGGTGACAACCTAATACAAGTAAATTACTTCTCTTCCTTCTTTCAATTCCTTGTCTTGCATTTACTTTTACTTCTTTGTTGTAGTGTAACCTCTCTCTTCTTTACTTCTTTTCCTTTACTTTGTTGTAGTGTAACTCCCCCTTTCCCTTTACCCCTTTTCTTTGTTGATTCTTTTCTTGTTATGGCTAACTAACTTTTTTCATTAGCATGGCTAACTAACTACTAACCCACTAGTTTCTAACACTTGTTTGATAACCCGTATGAATCAATAGTGCCAAACAAGCCTTGTGCAAATGAGAGCTATGGCATCTTAAGATGAGGGTTCTAACTCTAATTTATCTACAAGTATCTACTTTCTTATATTTCATACTTAATCGTTTTGATGATCTATGAGTTGTGTTTTACTTGTTAGACTCTTTTCCTTTTAACTTTGCCGATACCAATAGTGCACTCGAGTCTTCCCTTATTCTCGCCTTCTATCGGATCTTGATATGGGAATGTCCGAGTTTTTGCCGTGTAAGGCTAAGTTATAGGATGAACTCTCACTCGATTTCCACGTGATTAGTTCCAATGCACAAGTGTCGTGTTTGCCTATGATCCATCGTGAGGCTATCTCAAAAAAGTTAGAAATTAGTGGGAGCACTTAGTAGAAGTTAGCCATGCATCTTTACAACTAAGAAAAAGATCACTTTTACAAACCACCAAACATTTTCCAACAATTCTAAAAATACTTGTTTTCACTTTTCAAATTCTTTATTTGGAAACAAGAACTTTCTTTCTTCTTGAACTTCGAAAGCCGCATCAAGCTTCTATCGCTCTCCCTCCTTGTGGATACGACCCGTATAGCCACTTCGCTACTACGGAAAGAATCGCAAAAGCAGTAACATCAACCCACACTTCCTTCTCTCATTTTAGTACTTGCTTTTTACGTGATCACCCAGCACTCACTAACCCAAGCCTAACTTAATAAAAAAGTAGACGTTGGCCCTAGGGACATCTCGGACTCATTTAGGTGATTATCCTAAGGGGGAAAAGTGTTGGAAATTGACTCTTGTAAAATCAGTGTCTAGGAAAGGGATTGAGGGCCGAAAGCCCGAAGGTTGGTGGTTATTTAATTAAGGAACGTCTTTGACGGAAAACCTCCCACCAACCGTGCCCTTTCCTGGCTGATTCGCTTGTGGTCAAAGTCTACACTAAACCTCCCGTTGACGGTCTAATCAGTTAGGAGTCGTCTAGGTCCTAAGTCTACCCTAACTTAGGTTAGAATTTTTTTTTTGTTTGTTTATTTGTTTGTTTCTTTTTGTTTGTATTTCATTATGTGATATGGCTTAAAATAACAATTTTTCCAACTTCAATAATAATCCATATTACACACCGACTTCATTTTCGGATATTACCAACCCGGCATACCATAACTTTGACCAACCTAGTGTGCCGGATTGGTCTTATCCGAATCAATATAACCCATACCCCCCATCTAATAACTATAATTTTCATAATAATTTCAACTCTTCACCGAGTCAGTGGGGATTCACCTACCCCGAGTATAATTTCCAACTACCTTGTCCTCCTTCTCCACCCAGTCCACAATATTTTCAAGATACATACTCAATTCCACCAATCCAAAATAAAGCACCATCAATTTTGGAAATGAGTATGCGTGAGTCCAAACACAAATCCCAAAATCTGATGGACTCACAATTCACTATCACTTCCAAGACAACACTTCATCTTTTCATCAAAACAATGAATTCATCAATTATGGAAAGATGCTTGAAGCCATGACTCATGCTCAAAATGCTAGAAATCGTGACATAGATATAATGGTCGAATCTCTATGTTCTCACCGTTTGACCAGATCTGGTGTCACTAGCCACTCTGTTAAAGCCGATGAGTCATGTAGTTTTGGAAATCAAGATTCTATTTCAGCACGCTCATCTGAACTTGTCCAAACTTCAAATCCCATTGACATTTTGGCAAGTTTTTCTTTTCCTGAAATAGCACTTGACAATAATATGATCTTGAACCCCAACTTAGTGATTCAATTCTTCTTCCTGATTCAATAATGACTCCGGTATCTTTACCTGACTTCAATCTTTTCCCGGAGTCAACATTGGATCCTGCCCCAATTCATAATGAAGTTGAATCACCCATCTTTGAGGATCATATTGAACTTGACCAATTATACACTTCTGAAGATACTATTGACAAATTGGCAAGTTTTTCATTTTTTGATATTGAACTCAATGAGATATGTGACTAGATTCTCACAATCTCTTTACTTCTGAAGACCTATTCGCTGACAAGATCATGTCAACTCGGGGTCAGTTAACTGATTGTACACTTCCGGATGTTGACCTTAGTTTTGAAGAATTGTATGGCGATGAGCTAGAATTCCTTAATATTGGAAGTAAAGAGATATCACCATATTAGGTCACATTCCATTGTTAGACAATACATGTGAACTGGAGTTTCAACTTCTTGACTTGGACCCAATTCCTGAACTCATTTCGACTCCTGAATCTTTACTTGACTTAAGTCATCTTCCTGAGTCGGTATTAGTTCCTGTTCTTCCTGAGTCCAAGTCAACTGTTCTATCATTTCATACACCATTCTGGGATAAGGTGGTGATAAATTTGACTCCGAAATTAATTATGGAAAATGTAAATTAGATGGGGTCAAATACTTAATAAAGATCCTTCATGGATTTATCTTTTAGTGGGTTGTATTCATGATATTTCTGGTGGGTTCCTCCAAACCCAAAGTAAAGTTGATTGGGCCATGTTTCGTGGAACAATCAGACCGCCACCGGAACCACCACCTTGAGGTAATTTTTTCCTTCCCTCTCTATTTGTTTCATGCATACATATATCACGATGCATTGAGGACAATGCATGAGATAAGTGTGGGGGAGGGTTTACTAACATAGAGTTTTTAGATTTTCTTTCTTTTACACTTCTTTTATGATCTTCCCTTTTGTATAGGAATTTTCTCTTTCTTTAAAACTTTTTGAAATTAGAGACAAAGTTTTGATCTATTTTTAAGAAAATTAAGATGATCTTAGAAATTAAGAAAGCCTTAATTATGACATCTTAAACCTAGTTGAAATAATAGATCTTTGTGAAATTATAGGCTAAGTAAGATAAATTGGAGAGATATTTTATCTTGAATTTTTGCCTTAGATAGTATGCACTTCACACTTACACATTTTTGGGATGGAAACAAAGACAAAAAGGCCATAAAAATATAAAAAAAAAGAAAAAGAAAAAAATATAAATAGAACATCACTTATTAAGCTGGATAATTGTGCCTCAAGAAGCATGGTTATTCACGCCTAACGGTGATTAAAAGAATAATCCCCCTTAGTTTTGTGGCCTTTTTCACTCGAGTCCTTAAACCTGAGGGATGTTTTCTCATCTGATGCCCTAAGACCTACTGGTTTGGGAGTCATCGGTTATAGGCTCGTTACATGGGTGAACTAGAAAGCCTAAACTAAGGGAAGAAGAAAAATATATATATATATATAAATAAATAAATAATAAATGGCTTATGGTTAGAGTTGAAATCCCAGAAATCTTCACTATCACAATGTGCATATTATCTAGGTTTTATGAAAGATAAAGTATTCAATCCAATTTGAATTCTTACCTTAATTGAAGACAAGATCCTGCATGGAGACTAAGTTTAAGGGAGAATAATTATAGGTGGACTTATGACCTTAGATCACTTATATTTTTGCAAAAATAATTGAAAACTTGTCTCTCTTTCAAAATGAATTTTCAAAACACTAACATTTGTTTTCTTTCTTTATGGATTTTGTGGGTGTAATCCACTGAAAACCCTCAGGAGGCAACACTCCTCCTCTAGGGTAACCTAGAGGTTTAACGGCTTGTTGCACACGCTCAGTGCAATCGCGTCACCTGCGAAAGTGGTGTAATAAAATTGGTAGTATAGTTTTTCTTTTTGTTTTGCTCGGGACGAGCAAAAGAATAAGTGTGGGGGTGTGATTGATATACAATTTTGCATATTTTACCACATCATTTCCATGCATATTGCAAATAAAAATATGATGTTTAATGTTCTTCTCTCTATTTTTTTGCAGGTCCACATCTGAAATAAGAAAAGGCCCAAAATCTCTTTAATTAGTAATAATTAAAGGGAATTAATTCAAAGCCCAAAAGAGAGCCCAAGTTAGAACCCAGGATCTGGAGAATTCTACGCACCAGCTCACACTTCCAGAAGGTCCACGTGGATAACAAACTCATAACAAACTCACAACAGAAAGTTGTTGGCCAACGGCCTTGAAACGGCCACAAGCTGCCGCAGATCTGCGGCAGATCTGGGGCCGTTGAGCCCAGATTTCTGCCACCTGTCCAGGTTCCAGATACTTCTCTCTGAGGCCTATAAATACAGGACCAGGGCCTTCGTAAAAAGAGAGGAGGGGAGAGGAGAGATTAGAGATTAGATGCTTGTATTTTGTAGGATTTCTGTCTAGGATTTTTGTAGTGCTCTAGATCTTCTTCCCTAGAAATTCTGTAAAGAGAGAGTTTGTAAGAGAGAGAAAGCTTGTGTATACCAAGGTGTGACAAATTATGAAGCAAGGATGATCCATTCTCTTCTCTCTTCTCTTGTATTTTCTAGTTTACTTGCTTTCTTTAATTCTAGCTTTACTTTACTTGCACTTTAATTCATGCTTTGCTTTTCTTTTCTTATGGCTAGTAGCTAACTTTCTAACATGAACTAGCTAACTACTAACCTTGCTAACTACTAACTCATGGGTGATTGCTATCTTTAATCTTGCAAGTTGTATGGTCTTCTCTTCTCCGATGGGTTACTTTCATTGCTTGGCAAGTTCTTGTTGTAATTCCATATGATTCATGTGTGCCTCATTTAGAGCCTTGTCTTTAGAACAATTGCCTTGATGGAACATGGAGATGGATCACCAAACATATGCTATTTGTTGTACAACTTCTTTACTTCAATTAATGAATGTTGTATCTTCTTCCTTAGCATCCCTTGAGTGTCGCTCTTTTGATTCCATTATTGAAAGTCTATCTTGTAGGCCAATGACATCTATGCGTCTACAAGACAAGTCCAAGAGTGATCACCCATCATGCAAGTGGGAAAGTAATTAGACTAACACGTAAGACAAATCTTTGCCGATGAATCAACATGAGGCACGCATTCACCATCACGGAGTTTAGTAAGTTTTTAGCAAGGTAGTAAGGTTAGCTAGTCATGGTTTTCTCCATCTTCAAATCTTTTACAAGTTTTCTTTTCTTTTTAGTGTTAATCCAAAAGCCAATCTTGTTTTGATTTCTTTTCATTTTCCATCATGAACATATCCACCGATTCTTTCATTTCTTTTTCCATGTTTTATTCATTCTTTTAAGACAAAGAAGAATCTTCGTTTTCTTTCTTCACTGCGAACCGTAACGCTTCCATCGCAAGCTCTCCCTGAGAATCGACTCGGTATAGCCCATGCTATAACGGAGATTGGAAAGGATACATTAATCATATAAATACATTGTGGAATGATCAAAGCACTTGAGGTTGACTCTAAACCTTCTCTTTTTCATTTAATATCTGTGCAAATACTTCACACAAAATCACTACTATCTTTCCCTTTCAATCATGAGTCCCACTCGGAAGATGAGGCTGAATGTGATGGGGTTAGTTCATCGCCTTTGACTTGAACCGTTGCTGACGATGTGGGTGTAACGTATCCCAACCCCCTGCGTGTGCTATCATAGTAATTTGCAGGCTTCCCTTTTGGCACAAAGTTACGCATCAAACCGCGCCTTCCTTTTCCAAAATTCAGGCCTGCTCCATGCTTCAAGTCGTACCCCATTTTCTTCATAATGTGGCGCGCCGGCCATGCGTAATGGAAGAATTGTGGAGTGTCTGAATCTGAACTTGAATCTACAGCTGTGGGTCCCCGTGGTTGGGTTCTACCGAAGATTATCGGTAACTGACCTTGTTTGGACGGAGGGATCACCAGCGTGGCCCCTTCTATAGCTTCCATAGGTGTGCTGGCCGCACTCGGCTTATGTAAGAGCATATGCAGAGAGCCATCTGTAATGGATTTAACTGACCCAATACTCGCAGGATAATCAAAAGAAATATTATCGTTAATTACCCATTCACCTTCATCCTCTGAAGGAGTATTACATTGGGGATTATTAAGACATGCTATAATTGGTTCGCCAATCAGAATGGCTGGCATGCCTGCTTCGGATTCTGAATCCGCCTCATTGCCACTTTCATCATCGTCTGGCAATGGCTCTTTAGGAGTTTCACTGGCCTCTTGATACAGGAGAGCGTCAGTGAAGTAATTTTTCACCCCTTTGAAGGGTTGCTTCTCAGCAAAGACAGTTCATATTATCGCGTCATCTTCAACATATTTGAAGCATTGGTGGAGAGTAGAGGGAACGATCCAGTTAGCATGGATCCATGGTCGTCCTAGCAACAGGTTATAAGATGTGTCGGCGTCAATGACATAGCACGTCACTTCTGACTTCAGGCTCCCGATTCTGTAACGGAGCCGAATTTTCCAAGTGGGTGACTGCTTCCGGCGTTGAAACCGTATATTGTAGTGGTGGTTGTGGACAACCTGTACAGTGGTATGCCGAGGAAGTAGAGAAGCCTTTTGGGGATGATGCTGAGCGCGGACCCCGGATCGACTTGTATTCTTTCGATGCACGTTGAACCGATATATCTGGTGTAGTACAGGGGTCGATCGTGCTTGTTGTCTTTGAGAAGCATATCTTCCGTCGTGAATATAATAGCAGGCACCTTGGATTGTGTATGATGACATACTGGGCAAGGAGACTGAACGTCGTTGTTAGGGACCTCAGGTATGCATGTCAGAAAGGATTCTGAATTGGCTAGCGCATCCCTGAGTGCTTCTCTTGTCTCTTTTGAGAGGCGAGGGAGCTCATGTATAGTGATACGAGCTGGGATATTGGCCAGCTGAGCCAATATGTCAAACCGAAAGGGCGTATCAAACCCTTGGCCTGATAGTTTCTTCAACACGTGGTGGAATCGTACCTCCTTAGGCCTCTCTTTTCCCTTGGTTGGAATTGGAGTGGATGTTGGCATTTGTACTGACGTTGTTTGCTGTTGTATCTCGTCAGTAGACTTTTCATACTGCCTCAAGTATGATTTTTCGGATCGGGTGCCCGTCTGTTGAGGCGCATCGGCTTGCGTTGTACAAGCATGCTTTTCTCCTTCTAAATCGCTGAGGGAAGCTGATGTAAGGTCGCCATCGTCATGCAGGACAAAGATGACATTGCAAGATTTGCCCTTAGAGTTGGGCTCCTTTGAGTCCCGCTGTATGTCTTAGACGAGGTCTGGGTGTATCCACATGACTTCCCCTGTCTCCAACGTTAAGGGAATAAGACCTTTATCACCTTGAGTCATGGCTGAATGATGCCTGACCTCCAACCGTGGCGCGGGGGCTGGATAGGTCCCGTCAGGAACTGTGACCTTTTGGGTGCTGCCGAACTCAAGAGTCACAATATTGGCAGTGACTTTCTTCTGCTCCATCTTCAATGTCAGAACCCCAACATCGATCAAGGCTTGAATTCTGTCCTTGAGGACATAGCACTTGTAAGTAGGATGGTGAATCATCCTGTGGTAGAGGCAGTATTTGGGGTCGTTTGTGCGCCCTATTTCATTGGGACGCCGGACATCTGGCAGCTTCATTTTGTTCCCTTTGTGGAGCAGATGGAATATCGTGACCACCTGATCGTCTTTGAAGGAGTACTGTTTTGGAGGGAACTTAGGCTCCTCGCTGTTGAAGCCGCTCTTCTTGGCCTTTGACTGCACGTCCCCGGATAACTCCACAGACATAGTCTCTTTCCCTTTGGCTTGAGAAGACTGCGGTAGGTCGCTACGTCCTTTACTGCTCATACCCCATTTGGCTCTAGGGGTGGATGGTTCAAACTTTTTAGCCGACTTTTCGGCTATCTCAGCTTGTTCAACCAATTCCTTTCAGGTATGGGCTTTGGCAGCCCCCATGCGAACTTCCACTTGGTCTAAGAAGTTGTGTCTGCATGTCTGTAAGAGCATGGGTAATGGCATCCCTGCTGGGCACATCAAGGATAAATTTCTGAACCGCTCAATGTAGTCACGGACAGATTCGCCCTTTTTCTGCACGGTGGAGAGGAGCTTGTCCATGGTTACTTCGGTGTCGTCCTCATAGAAACGAGAGAGGAATCGAGTTTCTAGGTCGATCCAAGAATTGATGGAGCCGGGGGAAGACTCGGAACCAGTCAAATGCCACCCCCTTCAAGGTGCCGATGAACAGCCTAGCCATGATGGCATCGTTGCTTATAACATTGCCAGTCTGGACCAAAAATAGTAGATATGTTGGTTTGGCGAACTCCTACCATCATATGTATGCAACGTTGGTGGTTTGAACTTCGGTTGATATGGCACCGAATCCCACTCCAGTGGGTAAGGACGGATTGTCCCTACTTTCTTTAATTCATCCCTCTGGGTTAGGGACGTAATTTTAGCTTGGAGGCCCTTAAGGACTTCAGCGTCTAGGGAAGAGCCCTCCTTGGATTTGTCCGTCTTTAGCTGCTTATTGCTGAAATGTTCCTCCTCGTTGTGATTGCTCCCGGCATCATTGTCATTCCGATTGCTGAGGAGTTGAGCAAGCATCTGTTGAATATTGTCTAGGGCTTCTTGCTGGGTTCTGGAGGTTTGCTCTTGAGCTTCCAGGCACCGACGAAGGTCGTCATTAACGTTATCAGTCATATTGACTAATGCTTTGCTCGTTCGTACCGAGGTTACTGTCACTGAAGAGGCGTACCCACTATCTTCATCTTCTTCGTCCGATGGTTGGGGTGATCTTCTGGGCTGTGACGAGGTTAGGGCCGTCGAAGAGGAAGGCTGCTCATAATTATAGGGTATTGCCACCCTAGATCTGGTGTTTCGGAAAACACCTTCTTCGCGCACCAAGACTTCACCCAAGCCTGGGCTGTAATCTGGATCTGGGGAGCTGCAGGGGGTGTCGTCAGATGTTTGACCTCCCCTGCGTAACTCTCGTCCTCTTTCGATCATGTTGACGGATGCAGAGGTTGGATCTCGTGAGATGCCCCTTTTACGATGCTTTATTGGGACATGTTCAGTCAACCGATCAAAGACTGATTGCAGGTATGGAGAGGTGGCGATGATTAGTCGTAACCGGCAATGAGCTGAGTGAACCATCACCAATTGGCATCCCCTTTGTTGACAACAGGGGGAAGCAGTTCGAAAAGACTCTAACTTTCGCTTGTTCGCCAAGAATTCCCGCAAGTCAGGCCCATCGGAGCCTGAATAATCCCGCGTAGAGACCTTCTGGGAGTGTAAATAGGATGACGTGCCGTTCCTCTTATCTCTGCAAAAGGGATTAGCACTGCATAGTGCTTTAGTTCTAGCTTCACCAACAGATGCGAGCTTAGCGCTTGACGAACTGGGGAGCGGAGCACGCTGTGGTGCTTTACCCGCTACGTCGCTGCGAAGGGGATTAGCCTTAGGCAACATTTTGGCCATAGCCTCGCGGCCATGGACCCAGTGAGTACGCTGTGGTACAGTAGCTTCGCTTGTGAAAACGAGGCTGGCACAAGGCATTGCTGCTTTCGAATTGGGCGACGGTATGATTGTCGTCTTCACTTTATGGTTGGAGCAGACAGGCATCTTGCCTTTTTTTCGCGAGAGAGGCGCGATTTTGGCGTAGCTACTGATTATAGTTCATTTTTGCATCATCTTCCACCTCTATATTATGCATATTATCAATAAAAATTGGTTTTTTACTCCTTTTCTCTCTAATTTTGTAGGTCCATATTTTAATGGAGAAGAGGCCCACAAATCCATGTAAATATCAAGAATAAAAGGATTAATTAAAGGCCTAAAGAGAAGCCCAAAGAATAGCCTAGTTTCTGGATTCATCCATGTGCCCAGTCAGCCTTCTAGAAGCGCCAGCGTGGATAACAACCTGTAACCAACCAGCAACAGAAATCGCTGGCATAACGGCCTAGATTCTGCCGCAGAATCGCGGCTCTGGCCGCGTTTCCGTGGCAGGAATCTGGCTGTTGGGGCTGAGATTTGATCCGACGGTTCAGATTTGGGAGCTGATTCTTCTTAGGCCTATAAATAGACCATCAGGGCCAGTACGGGAGACAAAGGAGAGAATAGAGGAAAGAGCTTGTAATTTTTGATTTTCTCTAGGTTTTAGTGCTCTTAGTCTTCTTCTTCCTCCTAGAAATTCTGCAAGAGAGAGATAGTGAGAGAGTGAAAGCTTGTAATCAAGGGGTGACAACTTGAAGCAAAGCAAGGATTAATCCAATCTGCTTTCTCTTCTTTTGCAATTTCTAGCGCTTTTCATTACTTGCTTTATTTCATTCAAGCTTTACTTTCATAGCATGATGTCTTGTTGTTTTCTCTTTATTGTAATGGATAGCTAACTTCTTCTAACATGACTAGCTAACAACTAATCTTGCTAACTTCTAACTCTTGGGTGAATGCTAATTCTTAATCTTGCAAATGTTGAATCTTTTTCATCCCCGATGGGTTACTTTCATTCTTGGCAATCTCCTGTTGTAATTCTCCATATGATTCATTTGTGGCTCATTTAGAGCCTTGTCTTAGAACAAGTGCCTTGATGGAACATGGAGATGGAACACCAAACATATGCTATTTGTTGTACAACTTTCTTACTTCAATGCTAACTTGTTTTATGGCCTTGAATGTCTAATGAATTTTGTATCTTCTTCCTTAGAATCCCTTGAGTGACACTCCCCGATTCCACCATGAAATTCTATCTTGAGAGCCGATGAAATCAATGAGGCTACAAGACAAGTCCAAGATGATCACCCATCCATCAAAGGGGAAAGTAACTTGACCAACAAGCAAGACAAACACTTGCCGATGAATCAACATGAGGCATGCTTCACCCTAACGGAGATTAGTAAATTAGTAAGTTAGTAAGGTTAGCTAGTCATAGCTTTTTCCATTCTAAAAGTCTTTTGCAAGTTTTCTCTACTTTAGTTTTCTTCCTAAAAGCAATTCTTGTTTTCAAATTCTTTTCATTCTCTTTTCATCGTTTTTACTTTCATGTACAAAATCACAACCAATTCTTTCACCTATTTTTCCATGTCTTTTTCATTCTTTTGAAACAAAGAAGAACTTTCGTTTGTCTTTCTTCAACATCAAACCGTAAAGCTTCCATCGTGAGCTCTCCTTGTGGATTCGACCCGTATAGCTTATGCTACTACGGTGATTTGGAAAGGAGTACATTATACATTGTGAATACACTTCGGAGTGATTAAGCACCTAAGGTTGACTCTAAACCTTCTCTCTTTTGTTGAATATCTGTGCGAATTTTACTCCACTATTCCTTTTCCCTATCAAATTTTTGGCGCCGTTGCCGGGGAAAGCAACGGTTTTGTTTCGATTGAAGAACTAAACGAAGTTTCTTCTCTGTTGCAGGTTACATGTGAAGAAACAGGAAAACTAGCATTGCAGTGACATATAAGTGGCCCTGGGCCTCTGCTTTAGAAAGCAGAGACCAGTTGCCCTCTGATTTGCCGCGATTCCACGGCCAAAGCCGCGGATCCGCGGCAAAGAAGAGTGAACTACTAACAGATTTCTGCAGGGTTGCTTGCTCTGCAAAAATACAGCTGCTGTAGTACTTAATTCTTGTATGCTTCACCATATTCCTGCTAATAATCAACAGTAAAATATTGGTTGCAAAGTTAAAAATTGATTAGACGTTTGCATTTCTAGGCACGTGTCTTTTCAATTCATTTACTTTACTGTTGAAGAGTGCTGGAGAAAGGTACGTGCGCATTGCATTTTGACTAGGACTCACTTCTTGGTTGATTTATATCGCTTTGAGTGAACCTTGTTTGCTTATACTGTACACTGGCACCAAACTGATTTTAAGGGCATAACCCATAAATAAGATAAGGTGGGAGATTTCATCACCCTTTCCTTGGCCCAAAAATCATTTTCCAAGCACTCACAATCCCAAGCTTTTAATAAAATCTGATAGACGTTGGCCATAGGGACATCCAGACTCAGTAGGAGATCGCTGAAGTTGGAAGTTATTTTTTTAGTCATACTCCAGTCAAATCAGTGTCTAAGGCAAGGGATTAAGAGGGTTAAGCCTCGAAGATACCGTGGTTTGGCGTAATTAAGGCCCGTTGCTTACGCATGGATACCTCCCACCGTATTTTGCCCCTACCTGGCTGATTAGCTGTGGTCTGATTCAAGCAACAACCTTCTTTAGTTCATCAAACAGTTAGGAGCCGTCTAGGTCCAGGTACCCTAGATAGCTTGAGATTGATTTTTTCTTTTATTGTTTGTTATTTTCATTTTTTTCGCTGGTGTGATCGGTGAACGTTGTTTGTGATTGTACATGCAAGAGTGGTTCCGGGATTCAAATTCTGCAAGACTTGTTAGATTGTCTACACTTGCACACACACCACCTCTTGACACAAACCTAATAATAGAAACAACGTTTCGCTTCAAGATAGATTTTACCCGATTCGCACCTCGCTTCCGTCATGCATTCTTCTCCCTGAACCCAATGGAAATCATTTTGAGCTGAAACCACAATTCATCAATACACTTCCCCGATTTCATGGTCTAGAGTCTGAGGACGCGTATTTCTTCATTCGAGAGTTTGAAGAAGTATGTGTAATGATGAGAATTTCCCAATTGACTGAGGATGCTGTTAGGTTAAGGTTCATACCTTTTGCGCTGAAGGACTTAGCTAAGAAATGGCTTTAAGATCTTCCCGTCAGTTCGATATCTTCATGGGATGATTTTGTAAAGGTCTTTCTTAAGAAATTTTACCCCATTCACAAGACAGCCCTCATGCGAAAAAACATCATGCAATTCAAGCAGGAATCAAACGAACCCTTCTGGAAATATTTTAAGCGTTTCAAAGACCTCCTAGCCTTATGTCCTCATCACGGCATAGAGAAATGGCAGCAATGCCAAATTATCTATGACGGACTTGATTACCAAACGAAAACACTCCTTGAATCCATGTGCCAAGGGGAATTTTTGAAGAAGGATGAGAACCAGGGTGGGATCTCTTTGAAGCCTTAGCTGAGAAAACAATTTAGTGGGAGTCATGCCCTGATAAACCCACTCCCACTACCTCCAGAACTGGTATGCATTCCATAGAATCCTCCATAGCTGCTGAAGCTAAGATTGCTCAATTAATGAAGAGGATAGAACTGCTTGAGTCAAGGGAACATTCTGCTGTCAATCAGGTCAAACCCTCACCTATGGTCAAACCAGGTTGTACCTACTGTCATGATCTCAACCATGTCTTCGAGGAGTGTCCCTTATATCAGCCTCAATCATATTCAGGAGAACACGAATGCCGCTTTTACCAGACCTAATCACAATCCATACTCCAACATGTACAATCCGGGATGGCGAAACCATCCAAATTTTTTGTGGAGTCAGTCTGGTCCTGAGCAACATAGGCCACCATTTCCACATCCATATAATGCTCAGTCTCACCCACCCAGTTTCAATCAAAATCCACCGAATTTTCATCCATATCATAATCCACCACAATCTTATCAGAACCCACCACACTACCAAACACACTTCCAGTCTCCATACCATCAACATCCACCCCAGAATGATCCAGATGAGAAAATATCAGAGTTGAAGAAAATGTTAGAAACCCTAGCACAGAGCCATCAACAGGATATGAATAAAGTACAGGTCCAGATTGGGCAACTGACTAATTCTTTAAGTGGAATACAACAAGGAATGTTTCCAAGCCAGCCAGTGCCCAATCCCAAAAATCACTTCCCTTTACATGAAGTGGAAGACATGGGCCCCAGTCATTGCAACGCTATTCATATCCTGAGATCTGGAAAGAAAGTAGATAATAGGGTTTCTAATCATTCATCCCATCCTGTACCAAAGTCAACACCTCCAGTTCCAGTACTACCAACTCCTGACAATCCACCTTCTAGTTTAGAGCCATCAACTTCAAAGGCCAAGGGAAAAGAAAAAGTAGATGAGCAATCTTATAAGCCTAGTGTACCATTTCCAAATAGGCTTACAAATCACAAGATGAATGCTCATATGGAGAAGATAAGAGAAATGTTCAACAAGGTCCAAATCAATGTACCTCTTCTTGATGCAATACAACAAGTGCCATCATATGCAAAATTCTTAAAGGAAATGTGCACCAAGAAGAGGAAAACACAAGTCCCTAAGAAAGTCTTCCTAGTATCCAACATCAGCGAGTTGCTCACTGGGCCAATTCTGGAGAAATACAAAGACCCAGGGAGCCCAACAATCTCTTGTGTGATAGGACAGACTACCATTAATAGGGCACTACTTGATTTAGGGGCCAGTATCAATCTTCTGCCTTTTTCTGTGTATCAACAATTAGGGTTAGGTGATCTCCGCCCGACCCAAATGACGATACAACTGGCTGATCGCTCTGTCAAGAGACCCAAGGGGGAAATTCACGATATTCTTGTCAGAGTTGGGGAGTTCATTTACCCTGTAAATTTTGTAGTTCTTGAGACACAACTTGTGTCTAATACCAATCATAGGGCTCAAACTCCTGTCATCTTGGGACGACCATTCCTGGCTACGGCAAATGCCATCATCAATTGTAGGAATGGGTCAATGAGGATAACTTTTGGTGACATGACGAGAGAAGTGAATGTCTTCAGCATGGAACCTCATAGGATAAAAGATCAAACATTCGAGGTTAACTTTGTCAGGAAAATTGTGAGGAGAAAAGTAAAGATGAGTCACAAGTTTGTGATTCTCTTGAAGTGGAAAATCCTGTTATCTGAGTACCCTTTCAAAGGGGAAAGTTGATTTGGATATTTTCACTTTCAGTGAACCAACAGTGAATGTATCCCATGAGGATACAATTCAAGAACCTCCGATTGATATAACTTTTGAAGACCTCTTCGCTGACGAAATCATGTGTCTAGATGAGCCAACTCGGGGTTGGTTAACTAGCTGTATATCTCTGAAGAATAATGTTGACCTCAGTTTTGAGGAGTTGTATGGAGATGAGCTGGAATTTCTTAACACTGGGAGTAAAGAAATTCAGAGTGAAAAAAGTGGTGATGAAGAAATTTTTAGTGAATTTTGTGGTGAAATGAGGATGAATAACAATGAGCAATTGAAACTGAAAATGCCTACGGATCAGAAAATAATTGAATTCGTTTCCCAACTGTGCCCGCGCAAACAGACACACTGGAACGATGGGAAACGGGCTAGAGGGAAATGACCAAAGAAAATCTTAGGCAATGGACACACTTGTACATATTCCTTGTAAATAGTTTTTGTACACTTTTTGTAAATAAATATATAAAAAAAAAGAAGAAAATGAGGGACTTTTGTGCAAATTCCTTTAAAAGAGTTCTACAACTTTCAAAATTCAAATCCCTCAAAACCTTAGGTTTCTCCATAACTCTTTTTCCCTAGGGTCAAACTCCTTCTTTCAAAATTTCAAGTCCCTAGGTTTGTAAATATCTTTTTACCTCGGGATAAAAGTGGAACTCCTAATCTTTTCCCACCTATAAATATCCTCTTTAACCCACTTCTACTCCCTCAAACGGAAAATCAACCTCAGATCTGAAACCCCTCTTAAAGCGCCGCCTCACCAAATTTTCCCGATCCTCTGCTTCTCCAAGAAAGCCGCGACTCCGCGACAAGAGCCGCAGATCCGCGGCTGTACTGACGTTTCTGGAGCGCCGCCAAAGTCTTCACCGATCGATTTTGTTCCCTGGTGGCCGATCTGGTGCCACATCTTCCCGAATCCATCTCCTGTGCCCTCTGCAAGATCGAGATTTGTTTTCCCCCACGAATTCCGGGGGCGGTTTGAATCTTGATCTCTCCAATTTTATTGCTTTGATCCTAGATTATTACCATGGCACCTTTGATATTTGCTGAGAAAGACTTTGGGAAAATATTATGTGATCCGAATGGGTATGGCCATATGTTTCTAGATCGAATTAGGGCTTGGGATTGGTATACGTTAGTGTACGATAACTCTAAGAACGATGCCTTTTATTGTCCCGAATTGGTGACAATGTTCTACACTAATATTGACCATGCATCTGTTGACACACACACATACCAATTCACCGTACACATGCCCTTGGGCGACTTGTTCATCACTCTTCCTCTTCTTGAGGAACACACACATGTCCCCATTCACCTACAGCACAACGATCCCCTCCCACTGATCGATTATATGACACTCATGGGGGCTCACTGCACTGAGCAGGACCGTGGGCTTAAGGCCAGCACTACCTTTAGGAACGTACACTGCGTTGGACGCTGGATCCAACGTAACATTTTAGGGCTGGACCACACAACTTCCTTCAACCGCCCGGTGTTGCAAATAATTCACGATTTAATGACCAGGCAACACATGGTCTGCATAAATAAGGTCATCTTCCACGCAATCATAGCCAACTCCTCCCGCACTCGGGGTGCCAAACACTCCCACCCTATTCTGATTACGCGTCTGTGTAGGACTTTCCTACCGGACTCTGTATTTGTTCCTTTGACCGAGTGTTTGTGACACCTGAGCGACCCACCAGCTCCTATAATAGCTGTTTGCACGCAGTTTGGACTCCTAGTATCCAGCCCGAAGATATACCGGTGGAGTCCTCTTCGGAGGAAAGTTTAGAGGATGAAGATGAACCTGAATTTTGGCGTCAGGAACCCCCAACCGATTCACGTGCCTTCATGTCCACCATCTGGAAGGGCATGAAGAAATTTTTTAGGGGGCACGTACGACTTAGGAAGAAGGTGGAGGAGCAATCCTCTAGGATGGACCGAATTGAGGCGGGGTTGCGGCGATCTCAGTCGGCTGGACCCAGCACCACCGCTGGTCCAAAGAGACGGAGGGAGTGATTTCATACCTTTTACCTATTTCATGCATCTTTTTATCTTGCATACATTGAGGACAATGCATGAGATAGGTATGGGGGTAGATTCTAACCTAGGATTTTATTTTCTTTTTAGGCTTTTTATTTTTATTTCCAGGATTTTCATTTTCTTTTAGTTTTTTTTAGATTTTACCTTTCTTGGTAGATTTTTTTATTTTTTTATTTTCTTTTAGATTTTACTTTTTCTTTTAGAAAAATAAAAAATAAAATATAAAAAAAATTCTTGATCTATGTTTAAAGAATCAAAACTTGACTTTAGGGATTAAGGAAGCTCTTAACTAAGATTTCTAATTATAAGTCGAAAAGAGGAGTTTTATTGGATTTTTAGGTTAAGTAATAAAGGATAAAAAGATTACTATATTTTAATTCTTTCTTTAGAATATATATATTAAACATATTGAAGGATTAATCAAAGACTTTGTGACTTTATTTACATATATATATATTAAAAAAAATATATAGAAAAAAATATATATGTATATAAATAACTAAATAATTACTTAGCCACTAATTAAGCTGGTTAGTCGTGCCTCAAGAAGCATTGCCAATCACGCCTAAAGGTGGTTAAGTCCTTAACTCCTTCGTGGCCTAGTTTACTCGAGTCCTCGAACCTTAGGGATGTTTTCTCATCTGATGCCCTAAGACCGACTGGTTTGGGAGTCATCGGTAAGAGGCTCGTTACAAGGGTAAATTAGAAAGCCTAAGGATGCTAAGGAAATGTAAATAAATATTGTAAATAAAAGAAAAGAAAAAAAATGTTATATATATTAGTAAATAAATGAACTTAGTCTAAGAAAGATCCTTCATATTTATAGATGTATATATACTAGGATTGATGCAAAATCTAGTTTTTGATCTTTTTCTTAAAAACTTAACCTAAATTGAAAACAAACTCTAAATAGACGCTTATAAGAGGAATGACAAGTTTAGGGTAACCTGAAACCTATAACTCAAGTAAGAATCTTTAAAACATGGATCAAAATTTTCACTAACACTTTTATTTTTCTTTATGGATTTTGTGGGTGCAATCCGCTGAAAACCCTCAGGAGACAACACTCCTCCTCTAGGGTAACCTAGAGGTTTAACGTTTGTTGCACGTGCTCAGTGCAATCGTGTCACCTACGAAAGTGGTGTAATAATCTAGTTAGGATTTCTTTTTCTTTCTTTTTGCTCGGGGACGAGCAAAAGCTAGGTATGGGGGTGTGATTATAGTTCATTTTTGCATCATCTTCCACCTCTATATTATGCATATTATCAATAAAAATTGGTTTTTTACTCCTTTTCTCTCTATTTTGGCAGGTCCATATTTTAATGGAGAAGAGGCCCACAAATCCATGTAAATATCAAGAATAAAAGGATAAATTAAAGGCCTAAAGAGAAGCCCAAAAGAATAGCTCAGTTTCTGGATTCATCCATGCGCCCAGTCAGCCTTCTAGAAGCGCCAACGTGGATAACAACCTGTAACCAACTAGCAACAGAAATCGCTGGCATAACGGCCTAGATTCTGCCGCGGAAACGCGGCTCTGGCCGCGTTTCCGCGGCAGGAATCTGGCTGTTGGGGCTGAGATTTGATCCAATGGTTCAGATTTGGGAGCTGATTCTTCTGAGGCCTATAAATAGACCATCAGGGCCAGTACGAGAGACAAAGGAGAGAATAGAGGAAAGAGCTTGTAATTTTTAGTTTTCTCTAGGTTTTAGTGCTCTTAGTCTTCTTCTTCCTCCTAGAAATTCTGCAAGAGAGAGATAGTGAGAGAGTGAAAGCTTGTAATCAAGGGGTGACAACTTGAAGCAAAGCAAGGATTAATCCAATCTACTTTCTCTCTTTTGCAATTTCTAGCGCTTTTCATTACTTGCTTTATTTCATTCAAGCTTTACTTTCATAGCATGATGTCTTGTTATTTTCTCTTTGTTGTAATGGATAGCTAACTTCTTCTAACATGACTAGCTAACAACTAATCTTGCTAACTTCTAACTCTTGGGTGAATGCTAATTCTTAATCTTGCAAATGTTGAGTCTTTTTCATTCCCGATGGGTTACTTTCATTCTTGGCAATCTCTTGTTGTAATTCTCCATATGATTCATGTGTGCCTCATTTTGAACCTTGTCTTAGAACAAGTGTCTTGATGGAACACCAAACATATGCTATTTGTTGTACAACTTTCTTACTTCAATGCTAACTTGTTGTATGGCCTTGAATGTCTAATGAATTTTGTATCTTCTTCCTTAGCATCCCTTGAGTGACACTCCCCGATTCCACCATGAAATTCTATCTTGAGAGCCGATGAAATCAATGAGGCTACAAGACAAGTCCAAGATGATCACCCATCCATCAAAGGGGAAAGTAACTTGACCAACAAGCAAGACAAACACTTGCCGATGAATCAACATGAAGCATGCTTCACCTAACAGAGATTAGTAAGTTAGCAAGTTAGTAAGGTTAGCTAGTCATGGCTTTTTCCATTCTAAAAGTCTTTTGCAAGTTTTCTCTACTTTAGTTTTCTTCCTAAAAGCAATTCTTGTTTTCAAATTCTTTTCATTCTCTTTTCATCGTTTTTACTTTCATGTACAAAATCACAACCAATTCTTTCACCTTTTTTTTCATGTCTTTTTCATTCTTTTGAAACAAAGAAGAACTTTCGTTTGTCTTTCTTCAACATCAAACCGTAAAGCTTCCATCGTGAGCTCTCCTTGTGGATTCGACCTGTATAGCTTATGCTACTATGGTGATTTGTAAAGGAGTACATTACACATTGTGAATACACTTCGGAGTGATTAAGCACCTAAGGTTGACTCTAAACCTTCTCTCTTTTGTTGAATATCTGTGCGAATTCTACTCCACTATTCCTTTTCCCTATCAGCTATGCCTGCAGCTTCGGTCGGAGACCTCTGTTTAGGTCTCCACATCTGCTTTGGCAAAGGTTGCTTAGGTTCGCAAGGAACCTGACTAGCCACTCGCGAGGTTGAGGGGTGTTGGCAGAATTCTGCTTCTGGTTTCTGCTTCGAAACCTTGGCCATGGAGACCTTTCCGTGCTTCCGTGCTCGAAGCATTAGGCCACCCCCAGAGAGGACTTCTTCAAATCTTCCTTGATCGAACTGGACAACCAAGTTCTCGAGAGTGCAGGACTTGGGCTGCGGGCGTGCTTCCTTGTTGCGCCAGAGGACCGCAGCAGGTTCGCAGAGAACCTTTTCCGTCTCCGCAGAAACTTTTCTTGAAGATTTAGCAGGCTCTGGCTGCACCGGCTTTTTTGATTTCAAAGTTAGACCCGAAGGTCTGTTCGCCATATTGCGACACTTGATTCTCGGCAGTGGAGAATAGAGTCCCCAGCGGAGTCGCCATCTTGTTTTCCATTGATTTATAAAAGGGGAAAACTTACAAATAAAAAGGGTGAGGAGCTAAATTACAAGTATTCATAAAAAGATTACAAGTAGATCTCCTCAGAGATTCTGGAGAAGTGTGCCGATAGGAGTCTGGTCAGCGCGCGATCACTTTGTCCCTTTGACAATGCGAGCGATGAGATTCCCTTCTCGCCTGGTTCTGGGAATCAGAGAATAGAGGGTTAGTAGAACCCTCTTGCTACTTCTCAAAACCACCTTCGGTGAGGAATTCCTTCTCGCCTGGTTCCGAAGATTCCTTAGGAAAAAGGTAGGTATTAGGGTATCAGCACCCTGAATAGAGAAGTAATTCTCTAAAAAGTCTCTGAATTCAAGAACGGCCTCTACTCGTGGAGTCCTCTCTCTACAGTCGAAGAAGTCGTCTTCGTCTTCTCTCTCCCCAGGAAGATCCTCCCCCCTTGTGCCCCTGGCGGGCTATTTATAGGGAGAGCAAGGGTATTACCGTCCCTTGAAAACATAGAAACAGCTTGAATCAAATCTGTTTGAATCTGGAAAGTAGCCTTGCTGCGAGGCTAAGATCAGCTTCTGTGAAGCTAGAAATGGCAGGTCGGTTGATCTTCTTGATCTGTTTTGATCCTTTCCATATCGTTGGAGGATTTCCCTTGATCTTCTTACTCGTTTTAGGAGAGTCAAGAGATTGTGGCAATCAACTGCCAAATTTGATCTCCGATGTGATCTTGATTGGATTTGACTTGATTAGTCCTGATCTCATCTGGAGATTTGATTGGTCAAAGGTTGACCATAGTAGACCAATAGCGACGCTGCCCGCTTTGAACTCATAGCGGAGTTGGAGGCAATTTCTTGGCGAAGTCCGAAAAGAGGCTTTTCAGCGGAGCTAGACGTCTTCTGTGGCGAAGCTATAAGTTAGCTTCCTGGCGAGGCTTTGGATGGCTTCACGGCGAAGTCGGGTGATATTAGCCTCTCAAGCGAGGCTATCCCTTTGGGCTCATGTGATGCTAAGTGCTAACACCTTAGACCTGTTGAGGTCTGTTTAGAAACAATCTGGGTTCACTGTCTGCTTGCTAGATCAGTGGAGTCCAAGTTGCTTCCTTGTCCCTCGGAGATGGGTGAAAACTGGTCTTCAGCTCGTCTGTCACTTGTCTTTTGTAAATGTTAACAAGTTTAGACATTGTTCGGACCAACAAGAATCTTGTCTTTTATAAGTGTCAACAACAGTGATGTGTGATACAAGATATATATATGAGGGTTTCCTTATGTGAATTATTTCTTCGATGTACTAATCTCACGGATCGGTAATTTAGGATTGTATAACTGGTTTTGCCATTTTTACTCTATTTACTATCTCTTTGCCTGCTCCTACGTACCGTGCTTACGATATGGTTTTCAATATATGCTCTTTAACTTGGATTTATTGATACACATATGCCTGTCCCTGCAAGCCACTTGGCACTCATCTTACCACTTATTGGGGAGTTTCTGACTTCCCTAGACCAGCATGTTCAGATCTTGCAGCTTGGACCGTGGTGGACTCCTGGTGATCGGAGTGTGCAGTAGTAGCATCATGGATTAGCAGTTGACCGTCTGGGGCCCTATCCTTCCGGCTCCCTGCTCGTCTCTTAAGTTTTTTTTGTAACTCATGAACACTTTTTGTACTATTCATAATTGTATATCTCTTTGTATTCTCGCATTTGCGCCTATCGATGATGTAACATTCTTTTAATATTGTGTCACTTCTTATGATAACTTTGTAATTGTACTCATATGTTGGAATATATAATGCACCATGTACTTCTGTACTCTGGTTCTTGCATGTATTGATACTTAGCATATATATGTGAGGACCTGTGTATGTACATCACAGTAATGTCTCTATACCCCTGGGATCGGGGCATTACAAGATAGTATCAGAGCCTAGGCTCTCACATCTACAGCACAACCAGCCAGCAAATTAATGGTAAAGAAATTTGCAACTAGAATGTACGACTCCTGGTTATACAACCCAACTACAAGTGCAGAGTTATTTATTTCTTTTTGATCGTTTTTCCTTTAATTCCTGAATCCCTTCTAATTTTCATTATTCTAGTTTTCATAGTCTTTATATCAACTTAAGATATAAATAGACAGTAAGGTAGTGGCAGGACAGATGTGGTTCACCTTCACCCTGTTCTGGCATTCTTTGATTTCAGTGCATCGTATTATTGTATATCGAATATTTTTTGGCTTCGCATTCTATTCATATATGTATGGACATGTTCCAGGGATTTGTACAGATAGTAGGTTAGTTATCACTTATATAGTCAGACAGACTGTGTCATTCACAAAGAGCGTCAGTATGAAATTAATTTCTGGATTTAGGACTTCGATCAGACAGAGCTTTAGTATTTTCTATTTATATTATTTCAAGAAAGATCACAATCTCTTCTGTTAACTTCACGGAGCTTGGGTATTTTCATAAGTGGTCCACCGTAAACTTGATATCCAAAAAATAGTATTCAAAATTTATATTGGTTATTTGAATTCTCGACTATGTCCTACAGAGCCACAACGCCCAGCAGTCTTTATGGATTTGATGAGTCACGAACCTTGTTACGTCACCAAGCAAGAAGCATACCTAGATAGCCACGCAATCTTAACCAGACGTGGGCTTTGTTGCACCCTAATGCTTAGTATTTAGCGATGCCTTACGTGCTGGCTTCCACGCATGAAGTTGTAATACCCCGTTCCGGAATACGTACTTAGTTGCGTATTCAGTTTTTCGATCGTATTTTTCGATTTACTTCCTGTATTTGACCGATTTCAATTTCAAATATTATTTTCCAATATATTAGATTTTCTATGATTTTTTAGATTTTTCCCGAATTAAAATGAATTTCTTCAAAACCGGTGTCGACCAGTGTTGCTGATCGATTCTCGGATTTTTAATTTGCAAACGGTTTGGAATTTCTAGAAAGTCCTTTAGACATTTTCTCTTAGAATTATATTTCTTACCTAAATACTTTTTCTGAGAATTTTATGAATTTATGAAATTCTATCGGAGTCGGTAGCTAACTGATTCCGAGATTTTTAGTTTTAAAATTATAAAGTATTTCTTAAAACGGATTTCACTATGATACTTAATATATTATTCTTGATTTTTGGTAAACTTTACGAGTCGTTCCGAGATACTTGAATTTCGGACGATTTCGGTATTTTCCGAAATGTTTTCCGTATCCTCGACTTAAACCCGGAAATCTGTGTTTCCGATATTTTCATTTTCAAGTTAGAGAAAATATCTTCATTTATAAATTCTTTTCCTTTTTCCTTTTTCTCTTTTTCCTTCCTCCCTCCACAAGCTTTGACTTTCTCCCAAATTCCAACTTTCTCCAACTTTCCACACTCTTCCTCATAAATGCCCCTCTTTTCTCTCTCTTCCATGGCCGGCCAAGTGGCCAAAAGAGGGACACTCATCCCCTCCCCTATTTGCAAAAACCCCCTCTCTTCTTCATTATTTACACCTCCTTTACAAATCCCAACCCTATATAAACATTTCCTTTCCCTTTTTCTCTCTTTTTACTTCATTTCACCAAAGAAATTGTCTCCACAAGATTTCTCCTCCTTCTCAACTTCAACTACCAACTCCAACAACACCTCAAGTTCATCATCTCCATCTCAAGCAACCACTACTTGGACTTGGGATCGTATCTAACATCGTCGAGGATCACCTTGGTGCTATTCGTCGACAACGATCTTATCGAGTGCATAAAGCTTCGATTAACCAATCCTAGTGAGTATTTTTACTCACCAAGACTTGATCAATTCCTAATATACTTGTATCTTCATATCTTGTATACATATGTCATCAAAATCATGTTTTTAGACCATCAAACACAACCATCAGAAATTCTGTTTTGTACTCTGTTTCCCCACGATTAGTCGACTTGACCTAGGAATTAGTCGACTAACCCATCTATTTTTGAAACGTAACCTTCTCTGGAACACAGTTTTAGTCGACTAATCCAGACTGTTAGTCGACTAGAAGCCACTATTAGTCGACTAACCATTCCTCCCTAGTCGACTACTTTTTCCTGAAATAAAACATCAACTCTCTGTATCCCAGATTTAGTCGACTTAAGTATCTGTTAGTCGACTTGTAGTCACTGTTAGTCGACTACCCTTTCCACCTAGTCGACTAACTTTTCCTGAAACCAGAATCCAACTCTCTGGAACCCAGTTTTAGTCGACTAATCCAGACTGTTAGTCGACTAGAGACAACTATTAGTCGACTAACCATTCCACCTAGTCGACTAATTTAGGCTGTTTGTTATAGTTGATTTCTTTTCTGAATTTGGATCGTACCTTGATACATATGTGATATATTATCCTTGTTTATGCTTCATAACTGGTACTTCATGACATGTTACTTGATGGACATTACTTCTTGTTACTTCATGACTTATTATTGTGTAGTCTCATTCCATAACTTGTTAATAAATGGATATCACCACTTATCATGCCATCACTTGAACCAAGCATGATACAATTGACTTTTTTATAAAATGGACCAACTTATATTGGGTCGGGGGAAAACATGTGGATATCGATATGTGTTCGTGTTTACAGTGGTTTTAGGAATGTTGTGCAACTCATGTTCCGGTCTGACCTGTGGGCCACCAGGGGACCGAGGGGAGTGCTTGCTCCCTCCTTACTGGTACCATCATGATAAGGGCATACATAAGTCCCTCTTGTTAGCCTAGCGGCTGGCTTCCATCACCAAGCAACGGAACAATCCTGGACCGTTATCCCGGGCATGTACGGGATCCACTGTAAACATAGTTCGTTGATAATCCCGCTGGTTTCCAATAACAACCTTGCTTTACTAGGATATGGATCTATGTGCCCTGGGACGCTGGGTCACATAGCTAGATATCACTGTAAGACAAGTAATAATAATAAAGGACTTTAACTGTGGATCTATTGTATTCAGACTTTTACTCTTTATGCTTCCATTACTTGTTGATTTGTATTCATTATACTGTTCTAACTCTCATATTCTTGTCTCTTAGCCATTTGGCTGTAGCCTGTTCATTGTTGGGAGGTCCTGACTCCCTTGGATTTGTATATTCAGGTTCCGAAGCTTGGATCGAAGTGGAGCCATCCACAGAGGATCAAGCTTATCTTAGTGAGCAGGCAGACTAGTTCCTGTTCTTCGTGCCAGTCTTCTCATTTTGACTCACGGGTTCTTCATCCACCTCGTGAGCTTTTTGTATACATATTGTAAATCTTACTTTTGGACTTGGTTGTGATAAAAGACACATGTAATGTGTGATAGATTATCATATCCTGTATAACTTTGTATTTGTACTTTTTAAGTTGGCATATGTATGTATACCACGCTTTGTCGTGTACTCTGATCCTTGTTGTACTACATGCTTAACGTATATACGTGGGGGCATTTTCTGACCTACGTATATACGTCGCAGTGACGTCCCCGTATCCGTGGGATCGGGGCGTTACAGGTTGGTATCAGAGCCTAGGCTCTCACACCTATAGTACAATCAAGCAGCAAATTAATGAAATTTGCTATTGCCAACTTCAATGTACAAAGTTATCTAGTCCTTCTTGATTCCTTCTTGATTCCTTCCCTTATATCCTAAAATCCTTCCATTTTTCCAAATTCCAGTTATCTTTTACCAACTAAGTATGGAGAGAAGGTCGGGTCGTAACAACCTTGGGCAAGCATCAAATGGACCCACGGGAGAGATTGTCGATATTCTGAGGGTCATTCAGACGATGATGGAGAACCAGCAGCAACAGACGGAACTCCTTCGGCAAGAGTTAGCAGCTCCAAAGGAACAGAGGCCGGGAAATATTTCAGACTTCAGACGGCTGCAACCAGCCATATTCACGGGTGAAGAGAAACCCCTGGATGCTGAGCAATGGCTGACAGATACCTCAGACTTGTTGAATGCAGCTCGAGTTCCAAAGGAGAATCAGGTGGAGGTTGCTAAGATTCAATTGAAGGATATAGCCAGAACATGGTGGCTAGCTGAGGAGGCAAGATTGGAGAAGCCTGTCACCTGGGACACATTCTCCAAGAGTTTCTATAGCAGATTCTTCCCTGCCACTGCTTAGAAGGACATGGAAGAGCAGTTTATCCGACTTCAACAAGGGAATAGGTCCGTGGACGAGTATGCCGCGGAATTTCTCAGACTTAGCCGCTTTGCTCCATACATGGTAACTGATGAGGAGAAGCGGGCAAGTAGATTTCAGCAGGGCTTGCAGATGGACATCCAGGTCTTCTTAATGCCCCAGCAGCTGAAGACTTATTCAGAAGTTCTCACCATAGCTCGAGAAGTGGAGCGTGGGCTAGAGAAGAAACAAGTGAACCAGATGAGGAACCAGGCCATGAAGAGGCCATTTCCACCAATGGGAAGAGGAGGCCCACACAGAGCAGCAAAGGTTCAGACAATGAGGCAACCATTCCGACCAGCTTCTTACCAGACGGCCCAACCTTTTTCCTTCTGCAGCTATTGTCAGAAACCAGGCCATATTCGTCAGAATTGCCGTAGGGCAAATGGGTTATGTTTGGTGTGTGGTTCCCGAGACCATTCCATCGAAGCCTGTCCACACAGGAGAATGGGGATAGCCGGCCAAGCTTTACCGGCACTTCAGGGACCGAATGGACAGAGGGTACTTCCAGGGCCACTTGGACAGAGGAACCAAGGACCGATGATGAAGAGAGCCATTCCCCCTCCTTCACAGCAAGCTATTCGCCTAGTCCAGAGAGGAGCTAGGATTGCAGCAGGGCGTGGAAGGGGACAAGCCTTCAACTTGACGGAAGAAGAGGCTGGGACTTCTGAGGAAGTGATAACAGGTAAAATCATGGTGCATTCAAACCTGTTTTAGCCCTCTTCGATTCCGGTGCTTCCCATTGTTATATCTCAGATCATTTTGTGGCATTGCATTCTATACCTGTTAAATCTTTAGACCACAAATGGGAGATTAGTACGGGGAATGGAGTAGTCATATCTTCTAGAGTTTGCACTGATTGTCCAGTAGAACTTTGTAACAAGACCTTGGCCATAGATATGCTCGTACTAGACACCAAAGGGTACGACGTAATCTTAGGCATGACCTGGCTCAGTCAGTACTATGCAGTGATTGACTGTAGGGAGAAGAAGATCAATTTCAGAATCCCTCTTCAACCGGAGTTCCAATTTAATGGAGAAGTGAAGTCTACCAAGAGAAAGACTCGGATGTCTACTTCGGAGATTCAAAGAAGGGAATACCGGTGTGGGATGAATTCCCAGAGGTGTTTGCTGAGATCTCAGGACTGCCACCTGAAAGGATGATTGAGTTTTCTATTGATACTGTGCCTGGAGCAGCTCCTATATCCAAGGCTCCGTACAGGATGGCACCGACGGAGTTAGAGATTCTAAAGAAGCAGCTGCAGGAATACTCTGATAAGGGATTGATTCGGCCAAGTACTTCACCATGGGGAGCTCCAGTATTATTGGCAAACAAGAAGGATGGTGGTAAAAGGCTTTGTATTGATTATAGAGAATTGAACAAAGTTACCATCAAGAACAAGTATCCCTTACCAAGGATTGATGATCTGTTTGATCAGCTTCATGGAGCCCGAGTATTCTGTAAATTAGATTTACAATCGGGTTACCATCAGCTAAGGGTGAAGAAAGAGGATATTCCGAAGACGGCATTCATGACCCGTTATGGCCACTATGAGTTTCTAGTTATGCCTTTCGGAGTCACAATGCCCCTTCAGTTTTCATGAATTTGATGAACAGAGTGTTCTCGCCCTATTTGGATCAGTTTGTAGTGGTTTTTATCGATGACATCCTGATCTATTCAAAGAGCAACAGGGAGCATGCAGAACACTTGAGGATAGTATTGCAGACTCTCCAGCAGGAGCAGCTTCATGCTAAGAGGAGCAAATGTGACTTTTGATTGGACAGTATAGCCTTCCTTGGACACATGGTTTCAGCAGAAGGAATTTCAGTTGATCCCAGCAAAGTCCAGGCAGTGAAGGATTGGCCAATTCCAAGGACGGTGACGGAGATTAAGAGTTTTCTTGGACTAGTCGGATATTATAGACGCTTTGTCCAAGATTTCTCTAAGATTGCAGCCTCGTTGACCAAGCTCACCCGGAAAGGGGAAAGATACATATGGACAGAAGAATGTACTACAGCCTTGAGCAATTGAAGCAGAGACTCATTTCAGCTCCAATCTTGAGGACCCCCTCAGGGAGAGGAGGGATGGTCATATTCAGTGATGCATCAGGAAAAGGCCTAGGGTGTGTACTAATGCAACATGATCATGTCATAGCATATGCATCTAGGCAACTGAAGACTCATGAGCGGAATTACCCAACTCATGACTTGGAACTAGCAGCTGTTATATTTGCCTTAAAGATCTGGAGGCATTATCTTCTGGGAGACAAAGTGTTGATATACACGGATCACAAGAGCCTCAAATATATTTTCACACAGAAGGAATTGAACATGAGGCAGAGGCGGTGGCTGGAGCTTATGGCGGACTATGATATAGACTTGCAATATCATCCGGGCAAGGTCAATACAGTTCCAGATGCACTGAGCAGGAAGCCAGAGAATAGAGTGCTAGTCCAACTTACTCAGCAGAAGGAGTTGATTCAAGACATCATAAAATTGGACTTAATGATAGTTCGAGGGGTTGATAAGGCAGGACAGTACATGACTTTGCAAATTCAATCAGCCTTGATAGATGAGATCAAGGAAGCTCAAAGGAAGACCCCAGATTACAGCAATTCCGAGCTCAAGTAGAGGCTGGATTGAGGACTGATATCAGTATTCATCCGGATGATGCCTTGTATTTTAGTAGTAGACTTTGTGTTCCCCAAGGAGAAGTTCGACAGAAGATTCTAGCAGAAGCACACAGTTCAGCCTATTCCATACACCCAGGGGAAACAAAATGTATCAGGACATAAAGAAGCAGTTTTGGTGGAATGCTATGAAAAGGGAGATAGCTCAGTATGTAGCCAAGTGCTTAGTCTGTCAGCAGATAAAGATAGAGCATCAGAGATCAGCTGGACTTCTACAACCCTTACCAATACCCGAATGGAAGTGGGAGCACATCACCATGGATTTTGTTACGGCATTACCTCGTAGTCCTAAGGGTAATAATGCTGTATGGGTAATCATTGATCGCCTCACCAAATCAGCCCACTTCATGCCGTTCAGGGTAGGCCAGACAACAGAGGTTTTGGCAGACAAGTACATGAAGGAGATAGTTCGTCTACATGGAGTTCCAGTTAGTATTGTATCAGACAGAGACACAAGATTCAGATCACATTTCTGGGAAAGTCTCCAAGAAAGTCTAGGAACTCGTCTGAAATTCAGTACTTCATACACCCTCAGACTGACGGACAATCTGAAAGGACTATCCAGATTCTTGAAGACATGTTGCGGGCTTGCATGATTGAATTCCAGGGATCATGGGAAGATCATCTTCACTTGGCTGAATTTTCTTATAATAACAGCTATCAGGCAAGTATCAAGATGGCACCATTTGAAGCATTGTATGGAAGGAAGTGTAGGTCACCGATTTGTTGGGACGAAGTCGGTGAGAGGAGACTTTTGGGGCCAGAAATCCTCATTCAGACAACAGATAAAGTCAGGATCAGTAGAGATCACCTCAGGGCAGCGCAGAGCCGACAGAAGAGTTGGGCTGACACACAGAGAAGGCCATTGGAATTCCAGACTGGAGATCATGTGTTTTTGAAGATATCACCTACTAAAGGAGTAATCCGGTTCGGTACTCGTGGAAAGCTTAGCCCAAGATATATCGGCCCATTCGAGATTTTGGACCGTGTGGGAGATGTGTCTTATCGATTGGCATTACCGCCATCGTTGGACGGAGTTCACAGTGTATTCCACGTATCACAGTTGAGGAAGTATGTCAAGGATGATAGTCATATCCTGGATCACTCCGAACTGGAACTACAACCGGATTTGTCTTATCAAGAGCAACCGATGGCCATTTTGGACAGAAGTGTCAAGACATTGAAGAATAAGCTATACCATTAGTGTTGGTGTCTTGGAACAGGCATGCGCCAGGAGAGGCCACGTGGGAACGAGAGGATGTTATCCGTGAGCGTTATCCGCAACTCTTCACAACTTGATTGGTAAGATTCCTTCTTCCTATCCTTCTCTACTGTTATCCTTCTTCGCATCCTTCCTTGCTGTTACCTTTCACTTTCTGAAATTTCGAGGACGAAATTTTGTAAGGTGGATGGATTGTAATACCCCGTTCCCGAATACGTACTTAATTGCGTATTCAGTTTTTCGATCGTATTTTTCGATTTACTTCCTGTATTTGACCGATTTCAATTTTAAATATTATTTTCCAATATATTAGATTTTCTATGATTTTCTGGATTTTTCCCGAATTAAAATGAATTTCTTCAAAACGGTGTCGACCAGTGTCGCTGATCGATTCTCGGATTTTTAATTTGCAAACAGTTTGGAATTTCTAGAAAGTCCTTTAGACATTTTCTCTTAGAATTATATTTCTTACCTAAATACTTTTTCTGAGAATTTATGAATTTATGAAAATTCTATCGGAGTCGGTAGCTAACTGATTCCGGGATTTTTAGTTTTAAAATTATAAAGTATTTCTTTAAAACGGATTTCACTATGATACTTAATATATTATTCTTGATTTTTGGTAAACTTTACGAGTCGTTCCGAGATACTTGAATTTCGGACGATTCGGTATTTTCCGAAATGTTTTCCGTATCCTCGACTTAAACCCGGAAATCTGTGTTTCCGATATTTTCATTTTCAAGTTAGAGAAAATATCTTCATTTATAAATTCTTTTCCTTTTTCCTTTTTCTCTTTTTTCCTTCCTCCCTCCACAAGCTTTGACTTTCTCCCAAATTCCAACTTTCTCCAACTTTCCACACTCTTCCTCATAAATGCCCCTCTTTTTCTCTCTTCCATGGCCGGCCAAGTGGCCAAAAGAGGGACACTCATCCCCTCCCCTATTTGCAAAAACCCCTCTCTTCTTCATTATTTACACCTCCTTTACAAATCCCAACCCTATATAAACATTTCTTTCCCTTTTTCTCTCTTTTTACTTCATTTCACCAAAGAAATTGTCTCCACAAGATTTCTCCTCCTTCTCAACTTCAACTACGAACTCCAACAACACCTCAAGTTCATCATCTCCATCTCAAGCAACCACTACTTGGACTTGGGATCGTATCTAACATCGTCGAGGATCACCTTGGTGCTATTCGTCGACAACGATCTTATCGAGTGCATAAAGCTTCGATTAACCAATCCTAGTGAGTATTTTACTCACCAAGACTTGATCAATTCCTAATATACTTGTATCTTCATATCTTGTATACATATGTCATCAAAATCATGTTTTAGACCATCAAACACAACCATCAGAAATTCTGTTTTGTACTCTGTTTCCCCACGATTAGTCGACTTGACCTAGGAATTAGTCGACTAACCCATCTATTTTTGAAACGTAACCTTCTCTGGAACACAGTTTTAGTCGACTAATCCAGACTGTTAGTCGACTAGAAGCCACTATTAGTCGACTAACCATTCCTCCCTAGTCGACTACTTTTTCCTGAAATAAAACATCAACTCTCTGTATCCCAGATTTAGTCGACTTAAGTATCTGTTAGTCGACTTGTAGTCACTGTTAGTCGACTACCCTTTCCACCTAGTCGACTAACTTTTCCTGAAACCAGAATCCAACTCTCTGGAACCCAGTTTTAGTCGACTAATCCAGACTGTTAGTCGACTAGAGACAACTATTAGTCGACTAACCATTCCACCTAGTCGACTAATTTAGGCTGTTTGTTATAGTTGATTTCTTTTCTGAATTTGGATCGTACCCTGATACATATGTGATATATTATCCTTGTTTATGCTTCATAACTGGTACTTCATGACATGTTACTTGATGGACATTACTTCTTGTTACTTCATGACTTATTATTGTGTAGTCTCATTCCATAACTTGTTAATAAATGGATATCACCACTTATCATGCCATCACTTGAACCAAGCATGATACACTTGACTTTTGTATAAAATGGACCAACTTATATTGGGTCGGGGGAAAACATACGGATATCGATATGTGTTCGTGTTTACAGTGGTTTTAGGAATGTTGTGCAACTCATGTTTCGGTCTGACCTGGGCCACCAGGGGACCGAGGGGAGTGCTTGCTCCCTCCTTACTGGTACCATCATGATAAGGGCATACATAAGTCCCTCCTGTTAGCCTAGCGGCTGGCTTCGTCACCAAGCAACGGAACAATCCTGGACCGTTATCCCGGGCATGTACGGGATCCACTGTAAACATAGTTCGTTGATAATCCCGCTGGTTTCCAATAACAACCTTGCTTTACTAGGATATGGATCTATGTGCCCTGGGACGCTGGGTCACATAGCTAGATATCACAGTAAGACAAGTAATAATAATAAAGGACTTTAACTGTGGATCTATTGTATTCAGACTTTTACTCTTTATGCTTCCATTACTTGTTGATTTGTATTCATTATACTGTTCTAACTCTCATATTCTTGTCTCTTAGCCATTTGGCTGTAGCCTGTTCATTGTTGGGAGGTCCTGACTCCCTTGGATTTGTATATTCAGGTTCCGAAGCTTGGATCGAAGTGGAGCCATCCACAGAGGATCAAGCTTATCTTAGTGAGCAGGTAGACTAGTTCCTGTTCTTCGTGCCAGTCTTCTCATTTGACTCACGGGTTCTTCATCCACCTCGTGAGCTTTTTGTATACATATTGTAAATCTTACTTTTGGACTTGGTTTGATAAAAGACACATGTAATGTGTGATAGATTATCATATCCTGTATAACTTTGTATTTGTACTTTTTAAGTTGGCATATGTATGTATACCACGCTTTGTCATGTACTCTGATCCTTGTTGTACTACCATGCTTAGCGTATATACGGGGGCATTTTCTGACCTACGTATATACGTCGCAGTGACGTCCCCGTATCCGTGGGATCGGGGGTTACAGAAGTCCGCCAACACGAGCCTCGCCGAGCGCCTGACGTTGTGTCACACAATGACTCCATCTGGGCCTGGCTTTACTCGTGGCTAATTCTGTCAGTTTTAGCACTTAGCCTCGTTCCCTGAATTTCTCCCGCCTAACGTGTTTCATGGATTTAATGAGCCAATTTTCTGCTGTATTTGAAAAAATTTTGTTGATTGAGAATTAAGAATTTGTAAATAAGAAATTGAAGTGTAGAGTTCTTAGTCTCAATGCTATCCGCTGTAGCAAGCTCCAAAGCGGGTCGTGATCCTCAGGGAAGGATGCGATGCAAGCTTTTCGGCCGATTCCTCTGTATCTTCAAAATATGAGAAAAGAGATTAGATTTGAAATATATATATGAATGGAAAGATGTGGTTTTACTGATATTCTACCACAACCCATAGTGCAAGTTAAGGATATGATCATCATATTGGAATATATGGACTCCATCCTAGGTTTTCTAGAGGATATGCAAGCAAGAGAAAAAGATTGTAGAATCTTACTAGCGACACTCCTAAAAATCCAACACGTTTCATCCTAACATCTAAGCACAACGTAAGAGAAGATTTACCTTGAAGTTACGTTGTCAAAGTTCTTAAGCATGAAATGTGACAAATTACTTAAAGGTGTGACTTTAGATTATGAAACTAATCATCATTTAGTCTTCAAGCAATCTATTTTAACCTAGGTTCTAAAAAATGTCATCAATCCGATCAATGCTTAACTGCTTTAGGGTTGCTTTAAGAATTTTAGCAAACCACAATAGGAAATTAGTTCATCAATTTTTTATCTTCTTAATTTATTTAATTTTTTTTATGTTGTTTAATAAGAAGAATTGAGAAAGAAAGGAAACAAAAAATCAGAAGATCACAGATTAAAAACTAAACCAGAGAGATCACAGAATAAAAGCAAAATTAAATAGCAGAGAATTAAATGGGAAAAAGGTAACCTTTATTCGAAAAAACGTCTCCCAAATACAAGCTCCTTCTCTCCACAATGTACTTAAAACAAAAATTACAAACTTGCAGAAATTTTAAAGAAATAGCTAAAGAAAACCCTAATTCTCTCTGGATGCCCTCTCTGCTGCGCCTGCAGGATATTTATAGGTGCAGAATGTCATAGAGTCCCGGATAAACTCCTCCACGAAAACTGGTAGACGGATAAGGCAGGATTACCGCAGAAACGTGGCTTGGGCCGCGTTTCCGCGTCCATAGTCTGATCTTTGGCCGCGTGCTTTCGCGCATGGCCTCCTCTGGTCCGTCCATCTGAGCTTTTCTTTCTAGAATCTGCATCCTGACTCTTCATATTGGATTTTTGAGATAACTTAGAAATCAAGTTACCCTTTATCCAATTTCCTTCAAAAACGAATCTCATCCTTGCACATGTATTTATCCTCATCCACCAAGCATTTAGGATTGGATAGAATTCTATCCTTCCCTCTTTGTAGTATTTGCAATATTTACATCTTGTATTTGCACTTTGACTTCTTGTAATTGCACTTTTGCACTTGGGCTGGACTTGGGCTTGGATCTGGGCTTTTGGGCTTCATTAAGCTTTAATTCTTTATTTAATTCAACACTCAAGGCCTGCACATATTAAATAACAAAATATTAATAAATGTGCAGAATTATATGAATAATTATGAAAATGTGATGATAAATATGATGACAATTATGTATTTTTCACTACCAATCACACCCCCACACTTATCTTTTTGCTCGTCCTCGAGTAAAAATCAAAAAAGAAAAAGAAAATCTAATCTAACTAACACACTTTCGTAGGAATCACGGTTGCACTTAGCATGTGCAACAAGCCGTTAAACCCCTAGGTTACCCTAGAGGACGAGTGTTGTCTCGTGAGGGTTTTCAGCGGATTACACCCACTTAATCCATAAAAAGGAAAGTATTTGACTTATATTTGAAGAGACTAAGTAGTCTATAAGTTTTAGGATTATCATTTTTATTCATTCTTAAACTTAGTCTTAATAAAGTTAATTATTATTCATTTTAGGTAAGGATTAAAATTGAATGTTTGTATAATCTTTTTCGTTACCAAAAGTCATATGCACCCTTGCGAATCTAAGAATTCCTTAACTTGGACTCTCATGCCTCATGATTATTATTAATTTTTTTAAATATATATATAACTCATCTAATTTTCTTTCGTGTAAGTATCAAGGCTTCTTGAGGCCCTCATACCTAACTAATTGATTATTAGACGTGTTAGTACATATATAAAATTTCTTAGTTTAGGCTTTCTAATCCACCCATGTAGCGAACTTAAAGTCGATGACTCCCAAACCAGTTGGCTTTAGGGCACCAGGTGAGAAAACACCCCGCGGACTCAAATTCGAGTGAACAAGGCCACAAAACTAAGGATTTTATTTATTAATTCACCTTTAGGCATGAATACTTATGCTTCATGAGGCACATGTATCCAGCTTAATTAGTGATTGATATTATATATATATATATATATATATAATATATATTTTTATATATATGAGGCACAAGGGTCTTTGTCTTAGAATCCTAGATATGCATTAGGTATGCACAATTTATTAAGGTAAAAATCAAGACTAATTATTATTCAATTTTTCCTCCTATACCTAAAATTTAAACAATTTATTTATTTTGACCAAGTCTTTAGAAATCCTAATCATGATTTTCCTAATCCTTAAATCTAACTTAGGTTTCTTTCAAAAAATAAGTCAAAGTACTGTCTTTTTATAAAATATATATATATTTTTAGAACAAATAAAGAGAAAAATTATTTTTATATACATTTTTTATTTTTATATTTTTATATTTTTTTTATATATTACAAAATATTACATACCCTTCCCCCACACTTGTTTCATGCATTGTCCCTAATGTATGAATGAAATGCATGGATGCATGAACTGGCAGAAAGATATAGTTACCGATACAGTGGGTCAAAAAGACCCATCGCCGCATTAGCTTCCGGTACAGACTCAAAAAGAATTAAGACGTTGACCATTTACTTGAATGCATTGCCATTTTTAGGATCGTAGATCTCTATGGCTCCGTGTGGAAACACCGTCTTAACAATGAATGGCCCTGTCCATCTTGACTTCAACTTGCCGGGAAAGAGATGAAGTCTAGTGTTATAGAGTAAAACTTTTTGTCCTTGGACAAAAGTTTTTCTCGTGATGAACTTATCATGAAAAACCTTAATCCTATCCTTTGCAATCTTCGCATTATCGTATGCATCATTCCTCAATTCCTCTAGTTCAGAAATTTGCAATTTTCGAAGCTCACCGGCTTTATCTAGATCGAAGTTTAGCTGCTTAATTGCCCAAAGGGCCGGTGCTCTAGCTCAACAGGAAGGTGGCAAGCCTTTCCAAAGACTAGTCTGTAGGGAGACATTCCTAGAATCGTCTTAAAGGCAGCCTATATGCCCATAGGGCATCCACCAATTTGGTGGACCAGTCCTTCCTATTCTGATTCACAGTCTTCTCCAAGATGAGCTTGACTTGCCTTTAGAAACTTCTACCTGTCCGCTAGTTTGAGGATGGTAGGGCGTAGACAACTTGTGAGTTATGGCATATTTTCACATAAGAGCTTCAAAAGTTCTATTGCAAAAATGTGTGCCATTGTCACTACTGATGGTGATTGTTATTCATTTTTGCTATTTATCACATCCATACCATGCATATTGCAAATAAAAATGTGATTTTTAATCCTTTTCTCTCTATTTTTTGCAGGTCCATATTCTAATTGACAAAAGGCCCAAAATCCCTTTATTATCAAAAATTAAAGGAAAATAAATCAAAGCCCAAAAGAGAGCCCAAAAGTGAGGCCAGGATCTGGAGAAATCCACACGTCAATTCAAACTTCCAGAAGGACCACGTGGCTAACAACCTACGAGATATGCGCAACAGAAATCTCGGCCCCAATGGCCTTGTAACTGCCGCATATCCACGGCAACTGCCGCAGATCTGCGGCAGTTACAAGGCTGTTGCGCCCGGGATTTTCCAAACAACCCAGGTTCTAGAGACTTCTCTCTGAGGCTATAAAAAACACCACCAGGGCCTTCGCAAGAGGAGGAGGAGAGAGGAGAGATTAGAGGATAGAGCTTGTATTTTGTAGGTTTTTCTAGGATTTAGTGCCCTAGGTCTTCTTCTTCCTCCCTAGAAATTCTGCAAAGAGAGAGATTGTAAGAGAGAGAAAGCTTGTGTAAACCAAGGAGTGACAACTTGTGAAGCAAGGATTAATCCATTCTCTTTTCTCTTCTATTGCATTTTTTTAGTATTCACTTGCTTTCTTTAATTCAAGCTTTACTTTCATTGCACTTTTATTCATGCATTGCTTTTTTTCTTATGGCTAGCTAACTTCTTCTAACATGACTAGCTAACCACTAACTTTGCTAACTACTAACTCTTGGGTGATTGCTAAACTTTCATCTTGCAAGTTGTTGAGTCTTTTTCATCCCCGATGGGTTACTTTCATGCTTGGCAAGTTTTGTTGTAATTCCATATGATTCATGTGTGCCTCATTTAGACCCTTGTCTTTAGAACAAGTGCCTTGATGGAACATGGAGATGGATCACCAACCATATGCTATTTGTTGTACAACTTCTTTACTTCAATTAATGAATGTTGTATCTTCTTCCTTAGCATCCCTTGAGTGTCGCTCTTTGATTCCACCATTGAAAGTCTATCTTGTAGGCCTATGACATCTATGAGGCTACAAGACAAGTCCAAGAATGATCACCCGTCATCCAAGTGGGAAAGCAACTAGACCAACACGCAAGACAAACATATGCCGATGAATCAACATGAGGCACGCATCACCATCACGGAGTTTAGTAAGTTTAGCAAATTAGTAAGGTTAGCTAGTCATGGTTTTCTCCATTTTTAAAGTCTTCTACAAAGTTTTCTTTCCTTTAGTTTAATTCCAAAGCAAATCTCTCTTCGATTTCTTTTCATTTTCCATCATGCACAAACCCACCATTTCTTTTATTTCTTTTTCCATGTCTTTTGCATTCTTTTAAAACAAAGAAGAACCTTCGTTTTCTATCTTCACAACGAACCGTAACGCTTCCATCGCAAGCTCTCCTGAGGATTCGACTCGTATAGCCCTATGCTACACGGAGATTTGGAAAGGATACATCAATCATTTTAAATACATTGTGGAGTGATCAAGCACCTAAGGTTGACTCTAAACCTTCTTTCTTTATTGAATATCTGTGCAATCTACTCCCTCTAATCCTTTCCCAAACAAATTTTTGGCGCCGTTGCCGGGGAGAGCAACGGTTTTTGATTTAAAGTGAAGAACT